>MJUU01056181.1:17204-58807 GCA_002080025.1 Modiolus philippinarum
TTAATCCAAAATCACCAACAATAACCTGTAAAATAAGGATAACTTAATCCAAAATCACCAACAATAACCTGTAAAATAAGGATAACTTAATCCAAAATCACCAACAATAACCTGTAAAATAAGCAGCTGTCTTCATCAGATGCAAAACAAAAATGTCACTAGATACAGAAAAAACAATGTTACATCACAGATAATGCTAATCTTGATCTTGATACCTTACACAAATTATTTAGAGAAAAATTGCTGATGCATAGAAATGGTGGAAACACCAATATACAGTTACTCTTTAAAGTATAGTTCCAATTGGCCAGGTACTTTTAAAGGAGAAGATCTTTCAATGGTTCCCAAATCTTGGCCACACTTTTCAAGGAAAACAATTAAGAACCATTTTTACCAAGTATGGTTTCAATTACCGGGTACTTTCAGAGGAGAAGATCTTTAATATGTATTCCCATAGGGTCCCATGTTAAACTGAGTCAACTGATGGTGGCCATCTTGGATGAGATGCAGACTTGCCTGATATATTTTTTGGATAAGGGACCACCAAAGTACCACTCTGAGCAAGCATGGTTCCTACTGACTTTGTGGCTTCAGAGAAGAAGATTTTGAATGCTTTTCAAGAGGGTCCAAGGTTCAATTATTTTCAGCTTGTTGCAATCTTAGATATCACACGGTCTTACTGGACACAGTTTTTTAAAGACAGCCAACGAAAGTCAGGAGTGATCAAGTTTGGTTCCAATTGTTAGTTTTTTCAAATATAGTCCAATATCAAACTAAGTTCTCTGCTTGCATCCATCTTGGATGAGAGACACACTCTTAAAGAGAACCATCCAAGGACTACTGTGACCAAGTTAGATTCCAGTTGTCCAAATAGTTTAAGAGAAGAGGGTCTTTGAATGTTTTTTCAATTCGGTCCAATGTCAAAAAGTTTAGGCCTGACTGATGACTGATGAGGATTGCCTGACTGATGACTGATGGATGACTGATGAGGATTGCCAGGTGATTGCAAAAGCTCACCCTGGATATAGCCATGTAAGTTAACAAGGGACTGTTATATGGGTAATTGATTAATTAGTTAGAGTTTAATGTCCAATGAGCAATATTTCAGCTATATCAGGACAAGAACAAGTTATTAAAAAATTGTAAATAAAAGTAGAAAGAATTAAGGAGGAAGGGATAACCGTGGCAACGACTTTTGATTGCCACAGGAAAAGGGGAGAAATGGGTAGGGGCAAGCAATTTAGCCTTCTGTACGACACCCAATGCGTCTTCTCTTTTTAGAAAAATATAGAAGGAGTCTTTATACCACACTTTGGCTATAATGGTTTGCAGCCAGGCTTTCCGTATTAATATCTGACTACCCCCCAAAGACGGGCATTCCCTATATCCACCAGGTAGGGACGCGCCCGGCAGCTTTGTAGCCAAAGCCCCAAAAAACCGATTCAGGTGCCGGGACTGTTATATGGTCATTTCAGCATAAAATCAGTATAAGAGTAATATGAAATGAAGATAACTTACCATATCAGGATCATTGAAATGTCCAGGTCCAGCAAATGTACTGAAATTTCCAACATCTTTCCCATAGAAGTCAATAATAGTTTTGACACTGTCCCAGGAATCCTGGATATCTGCATAATTCCTCCATATGTTACAGCTGTTGGCTATTGCTTTATAATCAGGCTACAAAATATGTTGAAAACTACACTTAATTGCTGTAAAAGAGTGCATGTACACGGAGCAGTGATAAAACAATAAATGTTTGTAAAAAGTAAGTGTACTCAAGAGCAGTGATCAAACAATAAATGTTGTCAAAAGAGAGTGTACTCAGAGCAGTGATCAAAAAATAAATGTTTGTCGAAAGTAAGTGTACTTAGAGCAGAGATAAAAAAAATAATGTTTGTCGAAAGTAACCGTGTAAGTGTACTCAGAGCAGTGATAAAAAAAATGTTTGTCAAAAGTAAGTGTACTTAGAGCCGTAATAAAAAAAATATAAATGTTTGTCAAAAGTACGTGTACTCAGAGCAGTGATCAAACAATAAATGTTTGTGAAATGTAAGTGTACTTAGAGCCGTAATAAAAAAAAATAAATGTTTGTCAAAAGTAATTGTACTCAGAGCAGTGATCAAGCAATAAATGTTTGTAAAAAGTAAGTGTACTTAGAGCTGTAATCAAAAAAAAATAAATGTTTGTCAAAAGTAAGTGTACTCAGAGCAGTAGTCAAACAATAAATGTTTGTCAAAAGTGAGTGTACTAAGAGCCGAAATAAAAAAAATTAATTTGTGAAATGTAAGTGTACTTAGAGCCGTAATAAAAAAAAAATGTTTGTCAAAAGTAAGTGTACTCAGAGCAGTGATCAAGCAATAAATGTTTGTAAAAAGTAAGTGTACTTAGAGCCGTAATCAAAAAAAACAATAAATGTTTGTCAAAAGTAAGTGCACTCAGAGCAGTGATCAAACAATAAATGTTTGTCAAAAGTAAGTGTACTCAGAGCAGTAGTCAAACAATAAATGTTTGTCAAAAGTGAGTGTACTAAGAGCTGTAATGAAAAAAATTAAATGTTTGTCAAAAGTAAGTGTACTCAGAGCAGTGATCAGACAATAAATGTTTGTCAAAAGTAGTGTACTTAGAACAATGATAAAAAATAAATGTTTGTCAAAAGTAAGTGTACTCAGAGCAGTGATAATACAAATAAATGGAATGATGATGAATAACAGTAGTAAATATAAACGATAAAAACTTTCAGTGATATAAATCATGCCATGTTATATCATACCATGCAACTTATTTCCTGTTGTAGCAGTGACCTAATGCATCTTATGTCATATCAGTGACCATGTTCAATCAGATATCATTGTCATATTTCAATGTATATTTGTTCCACCTAACAAAAGTTCTTTGGAAGAAAATAAAAAACTGAAATTGTGTTAATAAATGCTTTAGGTGGTTCGATGGTATAAGCAAAATCCATCAGAATTTTTCAATAGTTTGCAGAATTAAACTTCAAAAATTGAACTTTCAAAAAATAAAATAAAAACTTGGAATCACAGGCCATATAAGCTCACAATCTTTCACAGAAAATGTTTTTTTTATTTAAAATGTAAAGAAAAATTATCATTTTTTATAAATTATTCAAGTTACATGCATGAGAATTTTGATTAATTTTATATATTGCTAGCCCCTGTATTGAACTTTCTAAAAACAAAAACAACAAGAGGCTCTCAAGAGCCTGTATCTCTCACCTGGACCATGGCTAATACATTTATATGTACATATAGTCAAATAAACTTCTGTGTTAAAGGGTCTCATTTTCTAACTATGTAAGTAACCTTTATGTTACATAGAGTCCAGTGTAAAATTAACTTTACTGATTGGAAGATGTTGGATAACAGATCGGTATGAAAGTAACAACACTTGGTCAAAACCTCATAGGAATCATTCATGTCATGTTTGGTTTAAATTAGGGATGGCAACTTCCCAGATATACTCTAACCGGTTATTTGGAAAACCATTCGACCCATTAAACGGTTAACAGGTGTTTGAAAAATCACTGAATGTTTTGCTGATCACAAATATTCAAAGGAGTATGGCCATTGAGACCTTAAATTTGTTCCTTTAAGATGGTTATTTTCCAAACATGCTCAAATGTTGTCGAAAATGGATGTAAATAGCCTTTTGTATCCATTTAAACTATTTTACAGTGTTTGGAAAGATGGTACTACTTGGAGGACCTTGAGAACCATAACCACTTTTTGTTGCAAGTTTATATTTGCCCTTCCAAATGTCAGTTAGTTTAGTGTGGTTCTTGGGTGCTATGCAACATATTTTAACAAATCCTACAAACATGTCTATCTATCATGGCAAGGTCAGTGGAAATCTCAAAGTACAAAAATACATTTTAATTGATTTAGTTATGATAGTGTTAATGATGATGGATGACCTGATAAAACAGTTTAAGAGACGATTCTACACATTTGCAAGATTCGGGTACTGTAGGAAAGAAATTCACAGGAAAGTTGCTGTACCTCTCTTTATTTTTTTTAAATGACAGACACTAGTAATATACTATAAATGAATTGATTTTACGATTTTTTTTACACTAATTATGATCTAAATTGTCATCAGGGCACTTCAATGATAATTAAGTGTTTATTACTAAACTAATTACTACATTGTAATAAATCAACCGTTATGTAAACAAGTTTTCAATTATTTGGTCTTTGATTTGTGTCCAATTCAAGGAAAACATAAAAACACAGATTTCAGAATTGTACAAATAACAATAAACAACTGAAATAATTTTTGACGATGATTACTTGAATACCAAATTTGATAACCGGTTACAGCCTATAGCTATTTGATCGATTAATTGAGTAACCAGCTACTCGTTGTCATCCCTAGTTTAAGTTCTTTGTATGTATTTCCCATAGGGTCCAATGTTAAAAATAAGTTCCTCGCTGGGGGCCATGTTGGATGACAGAACAGCACAAAAGTAACAACACTTGCTCAGCACCTCATAAGCATCATTCATGCCAAGTTTGGTCTAAATCCATTCAGTGGTTGTCATGAATAAGTTCTTTTTAAAATGCATTTTCCCATAGAGTCCAAAGTTCCCCGCTGGCCGCCATGTTGGATGACAGATCGACACCAAAGTAAAGACACCTTTTTAGCACCTAATAAGCATCATTCATGTCAAGTCTTGTTCAAATCCATTCAGTGGTTCTAAAGAAGAAGATCTTTTTATGCATTTTCCCATAGGGTGCAATGTTAAAATTAATTTCTGTGATGGCGGCCATGTTGGATGACAAATAAACACCAAGGTAACACTTGGTCAGCACCTCATAAGAATCATTCATGCTAAGTGTGGTTCAAATCTATTCAGCGGTTCTCAAGAAGAAGAAGCTTTTTGTTTGCATTTTCCCATACGGTGCAATGTTAAAATTAATTTCTGCGATGGTGGCCATGTTGGATGACATATCGGCACCAAAGTAACAACACTTGGTCAGCACCTCATAAGCATTATTCATGCCAAGTTTGATTCAAATCCATTCAGTGGTTCTCAAGAAGAAGTTCTTTGTATGCATTTTCCCATAGGGTCCAAAGTTCCCCACTGACGGCCATGTTGGTTGAAAGATCGACACCAATGTAACAACACTATTTTAGCACCTCATAAGCATTATTCATGCCAAGTTTGGTTCAAACATCTTCAGTTGTTCTCAATAAGAAGTTTTTTGTTTGCATTTCCCCATAGGGTGCAATGTTAAAATTAATTTCTGCAATGGTGGCCATGTTAGCTAGATGACAGATCAGCACCAAAGTAACAACACTTCGTCAGCACCTCATAAACATCATTCATGCCAAGTTTAATTCAAATCCATTAAGTGGTTCTCAAGAAAAAGTTCTTTGTATGCATTTTCCCATAGGGTCCAACGTTAGAATTAATTTCCCTGCTGGCGGCCATGTTGGATGACGGATCGGCACCAAAGTAACAACGCTTGGTCAGCACCTCATAACATCATTCATGCCAAGTTTGGTTCAAATCCATTCAGTGGTTCTCAAGAAGAAGTTGTTTGTATGCATTTTCCCATACAGTCCAATGTTAAAATCTATTTCAGCGCTGGCAGCCATTTTGGATGACAGATCGGAACCAAAGTAACAACAATTGGTCAGCACCTCATGAGCATCATTCATGCCAAGTTTGATTCATATCCATTCCATGTTTCTCAAGAAGAAGTTCTTTGTATGCATTTTCCCGTAGGGTCGAATGTTAAAATCAATATCCACGATGGTGGCCATATTGGATGAAGAATTTGAACCAAAGTAACAACACTTGGTCAGCACCCCATAAGCATCATTCATGCCAAGTTTGGTTGAAATCAATTCAACGGTCTAGAAGAAGTTGTTTAAAGGAAAAGTTTACGAAGGACGGACGGACGACGGATGACGGATGCAAAGTGATGGCAAAAGCTCACCCTGGCTATAGCCAGGTGAGCTAAACATGGGGGTCACAAAACTTATTATGTAATTATCACTCACAAAATCAAAATTTCTATAGTGATTTCTTTGTAAAATATTTTTGAAATTACCTCCCTTGTTTAAATTTTCATTTCAAAGAATTTTACAGTATAAATAATTTTCTGAATTTTACATCTAAAGTGAATGCTAGACAAAGAGAAATGGGCATATTATTTGTGTTTTAAGCAAAATATTTTAAAGACTTGCCCAACATTTGTTTGTATATTTCTTAAACTAAAAACACCTATCAAAGCATAAAACATGAAATCAAAATCTCAGAATACTGGACTTTTGAATCGTGTACACTCCGTAAAAAGGCTCTATTTTTATACATAAAAATCAAAACATAGATACAATGAGAGGGAATTACTTATTAATTAACACTGTTGAGCTACGGATGATTTATATTTAATTGATTTGAACCGCTTCAAGTTGATTGCTTTTCGTAATTAAAATTTAGTTAAACAATTGTCATATAGGAAAAATTATAAATGCACTTCAATTTCATAAAAAGTTTGTTTTTATGTGGTATATATTTATTTCAATAGGTTTAGAAATCCAGTTTTTGTTCTTACTGGTATCCGAGGTGATCCTTTCTACCTTCAATTACACGAGAGTTCCTATCATGAAAGTCCTGTATACTACCTAATTAATAATCCATATAATTATGTTTAGTCACTATGCTGTTTTACTATTGTATTCCTTCTGAATAAAATCCCTTTTTTACAATAATTTAACTGTTGAATATATATAGTTTGTGACACAAAGTTCTTTTTTATTTATATCATTAACTAAACTGAGAATATCAACAATAGTATAACGAGTGCTGAACAATGAAGACATATTGAAAAATATGAGTGACATTTTTATCAATATATTCATAAGGGTCAATTTTTTATGCTTTTTATTATGTAGATTTTAAATGCAAACTATTTTTTCATGTACATGCACCAGATGTTTATTAAACAAAAGTCCTAATAATGCTATTGTGAAGTTACTTCCTAGAGTGACGAGAAATCCTTTATTTTCACCAGTGACAATATGACATTTATTTAAATCTGAAAACTCATTTAGTCATTGTCATCTATATACCAAACCACATTGATTTTACCAATCTATTATACTTTTGTCCCAAAATTGGCTTTTTTATTGTTGCCTGCTGTTAAGTGAAAACTATGGGAAAATAAGAATCAATACAAATTTATCAAAGAGTGTCTTTATTTCACGCATTTCCATCCATTGCTAATTTTTCAAATATCATTTCCAAGATGACAACAGGTTTAAGTTGTTTTTCCTTCATTGGATTTGATTTTACAGGAATCGACATGTTCAACATGGGGAAGTATTATAAGAAGCAGGAGATGATTACTCTATCAATGCACCTAATCTCACCCATGGTTTTAAATTGTGGTCCATGTTCATTGTGTGTATGTGGGTCTTCATGTTTCTTTTCTGTGCCATATCTATGTGATGTCTTTGTTACTTGGTGTTTCTATAGCAGGCCAATCAGTGATTTGTTTTAAACAAAAGAAATGGAACTCTTCATTAAACGAAACAAAAAAGGTCTACTTAGATTGTTTTCCGTAGTTACAGATGCCAAAAAGTTGTTTCTAATTAGAAAATTTAATGATTTTTTTAAATCGTGTATTTCATTAAGGTTCAGAAATAATGCAAATGTTCGCCGTTTGATTGTAAAGTTTGTTAATAGTGTGTAAATTGCAGTATAAGTGGACTGAAGTTGGTGCCTATCATTCTGGATGACTCAAATATACATCTCCAGATTTTCTCCAAAATTGGCATACTGATTCATAAAGAATTGATCAAAACGTGTGCAAATTTTCATTTCCTCCCTTCCTCATAATTTCCGTAAGAATAAAACCCCTAAGTTCATGGATTCTGCTACAATACTGGCTCTATTTTTAGAAATGAAATCAAATTTACCTATTTACATCATGATTACAACTCAAAGTCAGAGGCCCATTCAGGTAATTGTAATTTGATTTTTTGTCTATAGTTTTTTTAATGGATTAAATGGAACAGTAAAGATTCGACTACCGTTCCAAATAAATATTTAGTTGCAGAAATCTCGAAACCTTCCCATTAATTTTGTATAATTTTATAATATTGGGGGTACATTGATCCCTGTGAGTGCCTTGGCAGTGTTTATAAATAACATTTACCATCAAATAATGAACACAATGGAAGAAACCACCCTCACTTATACCTTGGTTACGGGATATCATTTTGGATCTTTGAAATATACATCTTTGAAATCAATTATTTCATATTTCCCCTTCAAGATTAATCTTTTGGCTACCTTTTAATACAGAAATTGTGTCCACCCCCCGATAATGTTTTGCATTTTAATAATATTTTATTGTCGCCAGGTTAATTATAGTGTGGTCGCATTGAAGACATTTGACATCAACTATAAACAATTTAACGTGCAATAGCAGACAAATTGTTAACTTTTATTTTGTAAATGTTTTTGTTTTACTAAATGCATCGTTCCTTTGAGATTTTAATACCTGAACAAGCTTAATATCCAGCCGTTACTATGCACCATCAACAGACGGCGTGTTTCTAAAATATGGCTGATGAAGTAGACGCCCACCCCACTAGCATGTTTAGAAGGGAGGTAATTTCACAAAATGACTTTTCGGACTGATAGGGTCTGTAAGTCTTGTTCAATTTTTGTACCTGGAAGTTGCATTTTTCACGACAATATATAATATTGCAAACAAAAAATTGAACGTCATAATCCAAAAACATTATATATTGGTGGGAAACGTTTTCGAGTTTCAACTTTATTGTGAAATCTCGGTGTCACATGACGAGACTTACAGACCCTATTGTCCTTGAATTATTTGTTTTTAGACTGATACAGTTCAGTTCTCACTTACTTTTTCACATAAATATGGTTTGGCAGAGCTAATGAAAGAATGAAAATAAATGGATTTTACCAGAAATTTTCTCAAAGTATAATAAAAGCATGACAGTTAAACTGTATGGTAAAAATGTATGATTATACATTTAGTTATCTTTATAAAAATAATTCTGTATAATAAAGCTACATATATATGCATAAACTTACAATTTGACCACTAAACACAACATATGCAGGCCAGCTACAGGAATACAACATAGGTCTGCCAGTCTTGTTCAGGTAAAATTCCATAATAGGATAACCTATAAATATACATAAATCATGGCAACTAATCTTGCAATATATGATAATATGTCAACATCGTCATACACCTTATACTGAAATAATAAAAATTTTTCACTTGAATCAAAATTTTATAGTGTAAGGAGGCATAAGAGGACAACCATTTGATTTTCAGGGGGGGGGGGTTATTTTGCCTATTTATTTTCATGAAAATTTCGAACAAATTATCAATTTTCACCAAATTTCACATAGAATTGTTTATTTGCATTTTCAACAAAAAAATTAATTTTCAAATTCAAAATTATAATATTTATTGTCATGAAAAGTAGGATTACAATATTTATTTTCACATGTACCAATATTAAAATATTTATCTACAAAATTGCCTAGATCTCAAAATTTCAAATTTGTATTAATTACCCTTGCCACAAAAGACTGTCCCAAATATGGTACTTAACAGAGTTTAAAATGGGGTGTGAGATTCCAACATAAATTATGAATGTAGCCCTTATAATATGTAATTGCCCTTTTCAAAAAGTGTTGTTATATTTTCCTGGATTTGAACTCTCCTATCAAATGGAGGCACAAATGCTCTTAGCTTCCGGTTATCACTCGTACGGTTGGCTAAAAATACACAACTTAAACCCTGAATACATTTTAATTATAACAAAATTAGTGCGGTGTCACAGTAACAATGTAATATAGATATGAACAGTTTTATGAACTGTGTTCAGGATGAACAACACTTGCAGTGTTGGGTTGATAAGTGTAGCTGTTTATTTGTATTTAAATGCCGAAACCAAATGGCTCACCAAATGATTTTTTGAAAAGGCCTATAACACACTAAATGTTCTTTTTTCATACCATGATGTAAATCAAAATATTTTCATTCTGTTTTTACCCTTTATGGGTCCTACTTTTGGAACAGGCTGAACTACATCATTTGATGGAATTAAGCTTTCATGTGTTGCTAATATCATAGGTTATGTTTTTTGAATAAGGTGTCAGTTGAGAGTGGATAAACAAGTTTGTCACCACAACAATGTAAATGGTTATCTGAGAAATTTTAGTTCACCTTCTGTCATATCACCAATTCCACTATAACATCCGTCTAACTTTAAACTATCCACACCCCAATCGGCAAATGTTTGTGCATCTAACTCCATGTAAAATTTACTGCCTGGGTATCCTCCACATGTGTTGGTTCCAAAGTCTTCATATATACCAAGCTTAAGACCTTTACTATGGACCTGTGAAAAATTATATCTAGATTAAGCAGTCTGAATATCTATTATTGTATTCGTTTTATTTTGATATAAAATTAAAGCAATTTGTATTTTTTTTTATAAATCTTTTTTCAAAAAGGTTTTAGACCTTATATATATGTAATTATATGCTCTTTGATATGTCCTTTATTTATAGATGTAGTTCTAAGCAGTTCTTGTATACCAATTTGTCATCACTGGAGTATCAAGGTAAACCCCTTCAGGCAGTACAAAGTGGTATACAATAGAATTCTATAGAAGCTTGATTACTTGACGAGCAGACAAAAGACAAAAGAAGCAGTTTTATAGGTGTTAATGGAGGAATATTGGTATGTTCATTGAAGAATTGCAAATTAAATACGTTAATCATCTGGAAAATCTGCCATAAAATCAAACAATTATCTGTTATCTTCTACTTAAATATCCCAATTACATTGATTTTTTATGCATTTCAACTGAAAATCAGGATCAGTATGACAGAACTTTTATTAACTGCATACTGAGGGTGATAGACTAGAATATATATTTTGCACAAGGTGTCAGAAACCCAAAGTCATCTTTTGCCCCAGGACAACTGTATTATGGTGCTTGATATAGATTGTATGTTTTACTTGTATCGTGATGTGCTCCTGAGTTAAAAAACAAAAGTCATATCCTTTCGTGTTCCATGCAAGACATGACCATAATCTTAACTTAATGTTTCACAACATTTTGTAACAAAGTTCACACATCATTCCAATAAGAATAATTTATAACTAGTCAAGTAGAGGCTACAGAGTTGGTAATCAATCCTTCCAGGAGATGTTGAGAAAAATGTGACAGAAATAATTTGCAGACAGATTGACAGTGAATGTAGCATAGGCCTATCACCAAGTGCTTTTGGACTAAATTTATTGTGGACAATTCAAATATTTTGCTTTTTTGGACTTTCATATATTTGAATTGTTAGTCCAAAAGCACTTGATCATAGGCCTCTCATCATAACTTATTATTAAAATCATTTCCTTTTTGTAAAAGGTTTGGTGCTAAAGTGACATCATGAATCAAAAGTCATCAGTTCACATTCCATGATTTAAACCTACATAATCTGCCAGGTTTTTGATGCCATTTGGAAACCTGACTGGATCAGCCATTAATCTGCCATCAGGACCTCTTTGCCTTGCCATCCAGCAGTCGTCAATGTTAACATACTGGTAACCAGCGGCCAGGTATCCGTCTGCTGCTAAATGGTCTGCCATCTGCATGTACAGCTTCTCACTGTAAACACAGAAAGTATATGTATTAGCTATTCATATAGATTGCAGTGAGAGAATTACTTTCCATAATTTAAACTCTAGGAAGTGATGTTACAAAAGACTTTGTCAATGTTGTTGCTAAGTAAATGTCTTAGTGGATTAACATGGAAAACATAGTTCATGGAAAACATCTTAAATTAAACCACTAAATATTAGAAAAGAAGAAACAATAACTACGGTAATCCTAGATTTTGGTTATCAAAAATATTCAACTCATAATAGAAAAATGCTGTAATTCATTCATGTGCTTCACACATTCGTGAATTACTTTGTTTTTTGATCATTTGTTGAATATTTTTCGATAATCGAAATCTTGGATTACTAATAGTATAAGTTTCTCATGGTAAACACAGTATCAATTTAGTGTGGGCACTACTGGTCGTGTACCAGTTATCACCATTTTCACCATGTTCACACTGTGATTTTGCACTTGGACTTAATTTCCAATGCGTTAAATTGTAAAAATTTTCCAAGTACACATGTAATACTTTAACCGATCATGTTCAGTTTCAGTTTCTTTGTACATGCGCAGTCATATAGTCATTTTAAAAAGTGTTGGTTTTTCTCAACAAATTTTTCTGATGTGTGTACCAGTTATTAGTTAATTTTTTTTTATTGTTCTAAATGTTTTATTGATTAATTGTTGTGTTTTGTATGTATGTCAACCCGCAAGGGTAAAAAGTAGCATTAATAAAGATTATTTAAGTTATCTCCACCTTTCAAAATATTCATCAGCTTTTTGTTAAATGTACAATTAAATCCACTGAAGTACTGTACTCCAAAAAGGGAATAAAAAATGAAAGGTCAGCCGATGCAATTTTCAAATTGAAAGTAGCATGATTTTTATCAATGCCAAATTCACACTATTTTGTTCATGATGACAAGAAGATAGAAGACCTTGACTGCCCCAATTCATCACGATTTGACTATTTGAAGAGAAAGCAACATAGTCAGCATTTATTTCTGGCAGAATATATAGTTGACACCGCAAGTTCTCTTTTATGACTTCACATGTAAAAAAATCTATTTTTAGCTAATTATCATATATGACCCCCATATAGCAATATATATTTTAAAGGGCTCTCAAGGGATTCTATCTCTTATTTCACTGTTTTTAAAGATTAAAACAGATCTCTTCATGGAATGTATTTTTAGGATATTGTTATCACTTCTGTACATAACCATGTAACAAAAGTCATGCACAATCTCGAAGCACGTGAAAATTGGCTATAACTCAGGTACACGGCGATAACTGGTACTAGACTAGTAGTAATGTCAACAATACAATAATGTACTCAAATTCAAATACAATTTCAATATGTGAACAACTGGGTTTTTTTATTCAAAATTGAACTTTACATTATTATTTCATTTTTTTAGACAGATTCTTCTTAAAATGGCAATGAAAATATCATTTCTAGTGTCATGATTTGATCATTGTCCCTGCTGAGTGATTACCTAAACTTTGTACTTAGAATTTCTTTTAAAAGCATATATAAGTTTTCTGAATTAAATATACCTGACAACAAGGATAGGGTTTTATTCGTCAAGGACTTCAAACCTTGCTGCATTAGCTGAAGGATAAATACTGTACACTGTATATGCTCAAGTTTTTTTCCGGAATAATGCAAAAAATAATCTAATTTTTTTAAGTAAAAATACGAAAAAATAACAAAGCCACCCTAATTCACAAGTATCCTTTTCTTTTCAATCCATGATCTTTATTTATCAATTTGCTAAAAGCCTTAATATCCTACATTTTTTTACATTTACCTGATGCAATTTTCTGGATCATCATTGCAGTCTATATTACATCGGAAACGTTGCCATGACAACCATCCCATTGGTGGTGTTCTACCGAGGCCATTATCTAATGCAGTAGTCAGTGCCAGTAACACTGCGATAAGAAGTAACTTTTCCATTTCTGAAAATAAGAAAAAGATTTATGAATAATGATATTTGGTCTTTAAGATACATATGATATCCTTGCAAGATGATATGTGAAGAAAAGAAAATAATTGTATTCCAATTGTTTATTTGAAATCTAGGTCCATACAATTAGGAAGGAGTTTCAGATTATCAAACGAGCATCTCTAAAATCAGTAACATAATTTAAAAACTAGAGTTACTGTGGCCTAGAGGTCCACGGATACCTCCGCCTCCAACTCTATGAATTTTCTTAAACATCTGGAGAAATAGAATTATTAGAAAACAACATATATAGTGCACATCTTTAATACGTAATAAAGGTCCAGCATAAAATTCATGAAATTCTGATCAATGGTGAAGGGGAGTAGTGGATACCAGGTGTTCATCATATGGTTTGCATTGAGCTAAAAGAGCTAAAATGACAAAGTCCAAAACATACTAACTCGAATAATTCAAGCCCTCTCCATATCCGATTCTCTCCTTCTACGAGGGCTTGAATACTTTATGATCATTGGACGCGTCAGCTGTACACTGATTCAGAGTACCAATCAAATTGCTTCATATGCGCTGAGCATGTGCAGACGAAGATTTGGATGAAAAAAAATAATAAACGATGCTGAAATGATACCGATTGGAATGTACATTACTAGAAATATTTGCGTTAATTTTTATAAAAAAGTACAATCTGACAAATGAAACACTGGAAAGATTTTTATGAATTCAAATTATAAACAATTGTTGAAAATGTTTTATAGATCACAAAAAACAATTTGCCTGGACAGAAAAATGTGTATTTGATGCATGTACGCGATTTGATGTCAAAATTGAAAATATCTTGTGCATTTATGAAACGTAAAACCATTTACAGTACGACATTTTAATTGTTAAACTTAAAGTGTGCTAGGTATTTAGTGTACAAATTGCGAACCTCAGTAAATTTTGCACTTTTAAAATTCAAATATGAAAAATGGTTCAGAGATGTGTATTCATTAACGAAAGTTATTTTTCAGTTTAAAAAAATCATAAGATACGTAATTTAATTAGAAATACACTAAATATATAAATACTGGCAAATATTATGCTTTTAAAAATAATTTCCTTGATTTTCAGCATATCTTCGAACTTAAATTAAAAACTCTTCAGTTACAACTGGTGGCAATTAACAGCAGGATACAAACAAATTATTGATTTAAGGTAGATCGACACTAATACACGGCGCATTCGATTGGCGCATTTGTGTAACACGAATCGGATGCGGAATTGACTTGATTTTCAAGCCGGAATAATCCTGTATTGGCCTATTCCTTGTGACGTCAGAATAGATTGACATACACTTTCCCGCCAATTAGCTCCCTTTACCCGTAAATATTGTCTATTACGTAAACTATATCAAATAACTTTCTTAATCGAACGGTGACATGTAGATTTTTTCAGCGTAACATATAGCTTAAGTATATATCTCTGAAATATCAAAAAATAAAAAAAATCTGTCTGATATTTATTTTATATGAAAGATAAACAATAAGCACGTTCTCACAGTTCCCTATATATTCTTTGTAAATATTGCTGAAAAATACTGAATTTGGCCCGATTTTCAAAGCTTGATTACAGGAAAAGATGATCGGTGACATATCATTTTTATTTTATTTTCGGAACATGTAGTTAAAGACCTACAAAATATCTGAAAAGAAAAAAAATCTGTCTGATATTTTTATTAGGATCAAACTACCTTAAATGACCATAAAACATTAGGGTAAAATGATATGTTAATTGTTTAATTGTACACATCGCAATTTTTTAACACTAGTCGTCGGTAAACTTCAAAGAAACAACCAACTCTCTGTAAATATATTCTCCGCTTGTTAATTTCTGCACATCAAAGATAAATTGGTAAAGTTTTTTGATAACTATGAAAAAGAAAGGAAATGGGGTAAAAGTAAAGTAGACAACATCCCATATCCAGGTTAAAATGACCCAAAACAAAGCATCTAGGGGTCACTGTACAGTCTTCAACACAGTGAGGAACCTCACACCATATAGCAAGCCCTAAATGGCCCCAAAAAGGTGAAAAAGTGGATAAATCAAAGGAAACCAAACCACATCCAATAACCCAAATATCAAGAAACTAAAATTTTATAAGAAGACACGGACAAGCCAATCACCAACATATTCCTGACTTGGGACAGGCGCAAAAATTGTGGTGGAGTTAAACTTGTTTTCTTGGATCCAAACCCTCCCCCTATGTGTGGTGAATGGCTAAAAAATAAATGCACAAAAAGACTCACAGTAAAAATCAAACTAGAAAAAAGTCCAACTTATCAAGACGAGTACCCTTACGATGAAGTACATAAAACATGAAGACAATACACACAGGTACTGTCCGGACAAATGCTCGCAGTTACTGACAGCTAGCTAGGGACATAATTTCCGTTGACTACGATATCAAGCCTTCTTACATATGAAACTTCAATTGAAACACTTCTAAATAGATTTGGTATAACAACGTCATCAATTATGAAAGAAGAACATGTTATTGTGCAATGCCAAATACTGCCAATATGGAAAATTGTTTAAATTTAGTTATGGTGTAAAGCGTTTAGGAGATGATCAATATTTTTGCCAACAAAAACCAGAAGTAACGATTTAACAACAATGCTGTATTTATATCCTTTATGAATAAGTTTGTTCAATTGAAGGACAATTTTTAAATTTATGCACTTTGTAAATGAAGAAACGTATATCAATTTCTTTGATTTATTCAGGGACATATATATATACAATATTGTATATATTGTCCCTGATTTTATTGCCGAAAAAAATTAGACGACTTTGTTCCCATAATTCATAGCGTCAACCCACATCCGATTGACGTGTTTTCATAGTAAATGCTTTCAGGCGTTAATGTAGCGATCGTAGTGAGTGGAATATAAAGACTGGATTATTCGGGTTAAAAACATATCAAAAATCTGGAAAAAGCAATTATTGGAAGACGAAATGTGTAGTGCACATCTACAATATGTAATTAAGCTCCTGTATAAGTTTTATGAAATTCCAATCAGTGGTTTAGGAGGAGTAGTGGATACCAGGTGGTCACCATATGGATTGCATTGAGCGGAAAGACCAAAATTCACCAAGTCCAAACCATGTCAAAGATCTAAAACTAGAAAAACTGTGAGCAAAGCTCACTGATATATACCCCCCGCTCCACCATTTGATAATCAATCAAATCAAATTCTAAATTAGAAGATGCAAATCTACATTAT
Organism: Modiolus philippinarum; assembly: GCA_002080025.1. Classification (NCBI taxonomy): domain Eukaryota; kingdom Metazoa; phylum Mollusca; class Bivalvia; order Mytilida; family Modiolidae; genus Modiolus; species Modiolus philippinarum. The sequence goes on from MJUU01056181.1 coordinate 34,138, forward strand.
GTAACAAAGACCATGTCAAAGTTTCATGAAAAACTATTCAGTGGTTCAAGAGGAGTAGTGGATAAGAGATAGGTAGCCACTTGTAATGTACTGTCAAAGTCCATGTTTTGCTATGGGAAACCCCAAAAATCAATTAATCAAATTCTGAAATAGGAGGTGCACATCCATATTCTGTTACAAAGACTGTCTTAAAGTTTCATGAAAATCTGTTCATTGGTTCAGTAGGAGTAGCGGATAAGAGATGGGTATCCCCATGTGTACATGTAATGTAATGGCAAAGTCCATGTTTGGTTATGGGAAACCCCAAAAATCAATCAAATCAAATTCTGACATAGGAGGTGCACATCTACATTATGTCACAAAGACTGTCTTAAAGTTTCATGAAAATCTATTCAGTGGTTCAGGAGGAGTAGCGGATAAGAGATGGGTACCCCCATGTGTACATGTAATGTAATGGTAAAGTCCATGTTTGTCTATGGGAAACCCCAAATATCAATCAAATCAAATTCTGAAATAGGAGGTGCACATCTACATTATGTCACAAAGACTGTGTTCAAGTTTCATGAAAATCTATTCAGTGGTTCAGGGGGAGTAGCGGATAAGAGATGGGTACCCCCATGTGTACATATAATGTAATGGCAAAGTCCATGTTTGGCTATCTATTCAGTGGTTCAGGAGGAGTAGGGGATAAGAGATGGGTACCCCCATGTGTAACGGACGGACGGACGGAAAGACGGACGGAGGGACGGACACCCCCATCACTTTTCAAGCGGGGGGTATTAAAAAGCGATTTATTGGAAAACAAAAAATGTAGTGCACATCCACAATATGTAATAAAGCTCCTGTATAAGTTTCATGAAATTCCAATCAGTGGTTTAGGAGGAGTATTGAATACCAGGTGATCACCATATGGTTTCCATTCAGCTAAAATGACAAAGTCCAAAACATGTCAAAAATCTGTAAAAAAAGAAATAATTGAAAAACAAAATGCATAGTGCACATCAAGAAATGTAATTTAATTTTATGAAGTTCCAATCAGTGGTTTAGGAGGGGTAGTGGATACCAGGTGGCCACAGTATGGTTTGCATCAAGCTAAAATGACTAAGTCCAAAACATGTCAAATTTCTGGAAAAAAAATGGAATTATTGGAAAATAAAATTCGTAGTGCATATCTACAAGATGTAATTAAGCTCCTGCATAAGTTTCATAAAATTCCAATCAGTGGTTTAGGAGGTGTAGTGGATACCAGCTTTTGGGTACAAAAAGACAGACAGACAACAGGAATACTATATACCACCTGCTTTGCGGGGGTATAAAAATTTCAAGTAGGTATAAGATGCTCAACTTAAAATCTGGAAAAAAAGCATACTCTGAAAGTTTGTTTAGAATCTGACTTTAAATTTTGAAGGAGTTGCAGATTAGCAGATGGAATTTTCAGAAGAGCTATTTTCGCTCAGTGAACTTATAAAATCTATTATGGCGGATTTCCTGGCTCATTAACGTATTACATTTGCAATTCTTCAATGAACATACCAATATTCCTCAAGTAACACCTATAACAACTCCTTCAGAACTCCAGTCTTTTATTTGTCAATCAACCAATCAAGAGTTCTATAGAATTCTATTGTATACCAAGGGGGTTTACCTTCACACTCCAGTGATGACAAATTGGTATACAATAGAATTCTATAGAACTCATGATTGGTTGACTGACAAATAAAATAACAAAATTCTATGTATCAGGTGCACATTAAAACCAGGTGATCAACATATCCTGCAAGAAAGGTCGGAACCTCATTTTACAGTTGTGATGGAGTTGCAGATTAACAAACAGGATTAACAAATGAGCTATTTTGGCTTGTTTAACCTCTAAATTGTGTAAAATCAAAAATTCTAAGAATCAGGTGAAAAACTAGGTTAGTTGAACAACATACCCTGAAAGTTTGTTTAGGATTCAGACTAACAGTTTTGAAGGAGTTGTGGATTCAAACACCAACAGACAACATAGTAAGCTGACAAAGAATTTAGAGTTAAGGATAGTAATCTCTATATGTCTGCTCTGCTAATAATACTTTAGGCTGTGACATCATGACCAAAAAATTACAGAAAAATCCACTTTACCATTTTATTTAATTGAAAGAAAAGTGTTTAAATCTAGGAAATATTGTATTTTATGCAATAAATTATTCCCTTGGCAATATTATTAAAAAAAAGAATTACAAATGTACACCTCTTGACTTTTATATTTTTTTTATAATATTTTAGATTACAATATATTGCAGAAAATTTCTAACTTGAACTTGCTATAAATTACTGAATGATGGGTGGTCATTTTCATAGAAAATGAATATTCATTTGTTACATGTATGTGGAAAAAGATTACAACTTTGAATATATCACAAAACTCATTTCATTTATTATTTGGATCACTGCAAAACAGAGTTATCTCCCCCCTTTACCAAAACTGACTACATTCGGCAGTCTTTATTTTTTGTTGAAGCACAATAAAATTAAAATCATTACAGAATTTGCAATATTTACAATTAATCTGCAAAATAAAATAAAGCTGAGGGCTATGACGAGCCACCATGACACATGTCCACATTGATCTCAGCATGTTGACCACTGAAAATTGAATAAGTGTAATTCAAAATGAATGTGGACACACTAGATGTAAAGAGCTTGACACAGGATTAGATGGACACAATAAGGAGCTTGACATACTAATCAGCTGGACAAAACTAGGGAACATAAAAAAAGCCCTTTTGATTCCTTAAAATTCTGAAACAGTAAGAGCTATAAAAATCTGTTGACTCACAACTGAGAGCTTTCATTAACATGATTAAGAGGAATATAAAAGAAAAAGACCAGTTGGAATCCAATGAAAAAATTAAATAAAGGGCTATTTTGAGCGCAGCATGATACAACCGCAGCATGTCGAACACTTAAATTTGAACAAGTGTAATTCAAAATACATGAGGACACAGTAATGAGCTTGATACAGTAATTAGCTGCACACAAACTGAGGAAAATGAAAATTAGCACTATTATATCAGAAATGATGAGAGATATGTCAAATTGGTCAATAGTCAATATACTACTTTAACTATACAATAAGAAGAATCGGAAGGAAGGAACCCATTAAAATCCAACAAAAAAATTAAAGATTTTACATATTTTGAAAATTGCAATTTTAGCCCCTTTGACCCCTTATAGCTCAGAAACTGTAAGAGCTACACCAAATCTGTTGACATATTATCAAAAGCTTATATCAATAGGAATCAAAAGAAAAGAAATCCCATCGCAATCCAATGACAAATAAAGATTTCACATATTTGGAACAAGTGTAATTTTGGCCTCTTTGATCCCTTGTACACAAATGTAGCTTGGAAATGGTAAAAGTTATGCCAAATCTGTTGACATACATCTGAAAGCTTATATCAAGAGGAATCCAAAGAAAAAAATCCCATTGAATTCTGATGAAAAATAAAGATTTCACATATTTAGAAAATTTGCAATTTTGGCTCCTTTGACCCCTTGTAACTAGAAAACGATAAGAGCTATGCCAAATCCGTTGACATACTACTGAAAGTTTATATCATGTGGAATTCGAAGAAAAAAAATCCCATCAAAATCTGATGAAAAATTAAAATTTCAAATATTTAGAAAATTTGCAATTATTGCCCCTTTGACCCCTTGTAACATGAAAACGATAAGAGCAACGCCAAATCCATCGACATATCACTGAAAGCTTATATCAAGAGGAATTCAAAGAAAAAAATCCCATCGAAATCCGACGAAAAATAAAAATTTTATGTAATCTGCAAATTTGCAGTTTTGGCCCCTTTTGGACCCTCATAGCTGGGAAAGGAAACAAGTTACCAAAAATATAATAGTTGAGCGCCGTATTAATTTTTCATAAGGAAAATAAAAAACTGCATCAAAATCGGGCAAAAAATAAAAAAAATATATTTTTGAGATTTCCCCCCTTTTGGGACCCAATACATTGTACAAGTGACATGAAATCCCATTCCAAACTACTGATTGGAAATTTCCTCAGGAGTACACTAAAAGAAACCTAATCAAAATCTGATGAATAATAAATATTCTACAGCTCAATAAATGAAAACACCTAATTTGGCCCTTTTTTAAAAAACGGGCAGGGCCACAATACCCAAAACCAATCCCAACCTTCCTTTTGTGCCAAGGAACATTGTGTTAAAATTTCATAAGGATTGATCAACTAGAACTTGACAACGCCAATATACAACCTCAAAATTTTTTTGCGGTAGTATAAAAATGAACATATATTGAAAAATTACTTTTTTGTCCCTTTTGACCCATTATTGCTTAGAAAGAGGGTCGGAAAGACCTTTTCCGGGACGCTGGGATTGGGCTTTTTTTTGAATGGGAATTCGGGATTTGATGAAAATTTGACCGGGAATTCGGGATTAAAATCAAGCGAGATCCAGGAAAGGGTGCATTTTATTACCGGGAATTCGGGATACAAAGTTACCGGGATTGCTTTTCACGATTTTTTTTATCAGGAAAACGGGATATAAAGTATCCGAGATTCTGTTTTATTCAATAAAAGACCAATCCTGCTTTGCTACGTGATGTATTTATGTTCTGTAAGAATTTAGAGACATTCTACACTTTAACTATTTTCTAAGGTTTGTTACAATACTTTCTTTTTTTAGGTGAGACATTCAAAATGTCGTTCTTTAAATGATATTCTAGACGGTATTTGCGAATATTCATTGTTGATTTTGTTTTCACCTTTCAAATAGTTTAATTCTTGTGCATAAACGATGTAAAAAAATTGAAATAACATCATAAACAACGCATTTAAGTGTAGTAATCTTGCTTTTTTCAAAGTTTGTCGTGAGACTTAAATAAAGTAGGCACGAGTTTCAAATGCACAATTGAATTATATTTCTTTAACTTTATCTTTTCTTACATAATTTTTACTCTTTGTACTTAAAAAGTTCAGGATTAAAAGATTTTATCAACAAAATCAGACATATAGTGCAACATAAGCAACCATCGACCGATTTCTCCGATTAAGGCAAACTAAAAGCCCATGTAAAGTAAGTTAGAACCGAACCGTCAGTTTGAAAAATCCAAGTACGATGGCAACATCGTTAAAACGAAGAAACAAAGACATAACATGACCATGGTACAGAAAAGAAAAATGAAGACACACACACATACGAAAATGAACAACGCTGATCCAATAAGAAACCATAGGTGAAATCAGGTGCACCGGTAGAGTAAGCATCTCCTGCTTCTTATAAGACACCCGCCATGTTGAGCATGTCAACTCCCGTAGTAAAGACAAATCCGGCAGAGGAAACACAAACTTTTGTGGCAAAGAAAAAGATCTGTTGTCATCTGGGAAACAGATATCCCATAGCGGTCTACAAGATCGTGATGTCGACCGTGAAACTTCTGTAGTGATGACTTCAAGTTAGGAGGTGGAAGTAGCTGAAGTATCCTAAATTTCGAGCTCGTTTTGATTCATAAGATGAAAAAAAAAATCACCAAAGCGAGTATTGTTTAGTTTTGAAATATCATCTAAATAAAGAAAGCTGAAATAAAAGGACTTGGCCAGTTTTTTATCTTTTTTTTCAAGAAGCCCTTCGATGAATATTAGCCTCATATAAGTTGAGAAACAGACTTGCTAGAAGAGGTGCACAGTTTGTGCCCATTGGAATTCCGATAGTCCTCCAAACTCGACAAATATATAGTCGGTCAGAAACTCTCACATTTTAATCACTCCTCTGTATATTGTTTTCAGTGATTCTGAATTTTATTTATCAAAGTATGGTTGTTCTCTGTCTATAGCATGTTTATCAAAGTATGGTTGTTCTCTGTCTATAGCAATGCACGTGTATCTTCGTTCGTCGTTCTTACGGAAGAAACATCTATGAATTAAATCTTTCAGCAGTGATTTCAGTTGTTCATGAGGATTGGTAGTATAAGGTGTGGAGAAGTAAAAGTTTTAATACTGTTACAGTGTGATAATGGTCTCGATTTTAAGATGTCAAGCATATCTTTAGAGTTTTTTTTTAATATCCACATTTCATTTACACCTTCTGGAAAAGCTAGTATCACAAAACATGTAATTTTGAAGGCCCTCTTTTACGGCTGTCAAGACTGAGGTCAATATCTTAGCAATAGATTTGGTAGAACATTTTGCAGATCCAATGATATACCGTTGTTTGTACGGGCATTTGTGTAATTTGGGTACCCATGCTTTAAAGGAGGGGAGATCGTTTCTTCATCTTTGGTTGAAATCCCAAAAGGAAAGCAAAACAGATTTATCCAGGTAATTAAAGAATATAAGGATTATCAGTCAGGGGCATCACCAAAAACAGTTATAAATTTTATAACCATTTTCAATTATTTTCATTTTCAATAAGTAATGGAAAATGGTTATTTTTGAATTTCCTTTGATCTTTAAATCCTGATTGTGGCCAAAATAAATTTTTCTCATTTGTGTTGGTATTTTTCTTTGATAAATTAACATTTCCTTTATAATTTGAAACTATAATATCTGATACGCACCATCAGGAACATGGTACCCATGTTGGTCAAATTCAAGCCCCCAAGGGACTTTTAATGACAATTAAATGTTCATTATCTAATGTAAGCAGTTCATTGATAATTGAGATGTTTTACTTCATCAATATCTTTAGAAATTTACACAAACCATATGGTTTTGTTGTTCAAGTTTCTTGAATCAAAGTTTGTTGAAAATTTGACATGTTGCAGAAGAAATAACCAAGCTTAGTTATTTCTTCAATTTTCCCTAAGGGAGATAATTCAAAAATCGAAAAAAGTAACCAATAAAGGTTATTAAATTTATAACTGTTTTTGATGATGCCCCTGACTGATTATAGTAATAATAATAATGATAATAATAATAATAAATATATGTGGCATATGTGGCCGTATATGGAATTGAAATAGCAGAATAATACTGTCAAAGTATTGTTACAACTCCACGTTTACCTATTTTGACACTATATGAGCAGATTTAAATGATAAGGATTCTGAATTTCTCGGGAATTCGGGAAAGGGTCATTTTACGACCGGGAATCTGGGTTTGACATTTTTTTAGCCGGGAATTCGGTATCATGACCACTCTTCCCCAACCCTAGAAAGGATAAGAGCTATCCCAAATTTGTTGACATAGTACATATGTTGTAATTTCCAAATGTTTTTCTGATCTTCTGTAATTCCTACATCTTATGATTTTATTATGTTGATTTTCTTCCCAATGACTGATGAGTGTCCTGCTATTGCTTATGTGTTGTGATTGTCTTTCTAGTCATTAGGACAAGCAAGTCTTTTAGTCAAGCAAAAGATAAAAGGGACTGTGAGAGATAATTTTTATGTTTGTTGACAATCATTTAACCATGGGATTGGATGGATGTAGAACAAACTGGTATAGGGTTCATCTTGAACTTACATGTACATGTACTATGAGGATATGAGATTAGGCCTCATGGCGACTTCATGCTTAAGAACAACAAAGTGTTGGGCCACATGCATTGCACAGAGACTTTGCCTAATGTCATAGAAGCTAAACTTAAAGACTATGTGGGAGATCTCCCTCATGACTGTTTTAGATGGTGGAAGATTTTGCATGACTACTTTAACTGGCATTTTTTGTAATTCTCCTTGTCATAAAAAGATAATGTTAAAGGAAAATAGAGTTTTTAGCAAATAACCATTATACAAGTTAAGATTAATTAACTAAAACAACACATTCAACTGCTTTTTATGGCTTCTATTGTCATATTGTGTAAATAAAAATTGTTTTCTGCATATGTAATGTAGTGAAATAAACATTTTTGTATGAAAATAACAATATTTTCTTAAAATATTGTGTTAATATTTTGAAGATGTGGGAGATTTTTCCTCTTTATGGGAGATTTTGGTCTTCCACTATAGGGACAGCCTTCTTAAGTGGGTGATTTGATGAGTTTGTGGGAGTGGGGGTGCTAACATGATGTATGCTCATCTGCATAATTTACTCCACATCCTTTCATTATAAAAAAAAGAGGTCTAGGGTTTTTTCATTTTTTTTTTGGTCAGTTTTGATGTAAACAGGCATTAAAGCTGAATTCTATTCAGATGTGACATAAACAGATAAAGCATTTGATCCACAGTGGCCGGTAACATACGATATTGATAGACCGGGCCAAATATATAATGGGGCCCGGTCTATCAATATCGTATGTTACCCCGGGGTATGTGATTTGATCAACTTTCTTCTAGAATGTTTTTAAAAAAAATGTACAGACTTCTTTGATTCTGTTTCGTTAGCCTGAGATACTGGCTATCGCGCTCTTATGCTATCTATTTCGTCTGCTTTCACAAATTATATTTCCCTTCTTTCACTTTGCTGCAAAGTTTGCACTTACCTCTTTCGAAAATGTATGTCATGTGACAACTTGTGTCATGTGATATTATGGCTAGCCCGGTTTGTCTATTTACCGAAGTTGAGCAGAATAAACCGAAATGCACTAGAAAGATCTTGGACTAGGACTAATATATTAGTCCCAGGGTTGGAACACTTTTTCTCGAAAAATGCAGACAAAACTCAACGGAAAAACTGATGACAAAAATATCGCTTTTAACTCCCTTTTCCTAGGTTCAGCAACAAAATGACAAATTAACTCTTTTTTCAGTTGTAAAACCAAAAACACATAGTCATTTGTCTCTGGTAAATAAACTTTGAAGAACAAAAGTAGGAAGCGGTTAGAGGGAGAGACCAGTAAAGAAAATCCGTAAAACGAACGACAGTATCGAAACAGGTCGTCATATTCCCGATTTGGAACGGGTAGCCTATATTATATATATAAACAAAATGGAGGGTTAAACCAGATTTAATGATTGATTGATTGATTGGTTGATGTTTTACACCAACTTCAGCAATATTTCAGCTATATTGGGGCGAGAACTGTTAAGTACTATATTTAATGATGCATCAACCTCCTGCTTATATGACTACTAACTATGGCTTCTATGTGCCCAGATTGTTTTAAATGTCAAAGCCCATAATATTGTTAAAACTTTGCCTTTTGTCATCCGGATAAAATGTTTTTGTAGTTCGATTTACATGCCTTGTGTCATCATACAGGTAATATGTTTTTGTGGTTTGGTGCAAAAATCACACCAAAGTGACTTACAGACAAACCTCAGTAGAAGAAGCTTAAACTTGAACAAAACCGTCTTCACTGAATAAAGCTGGAAATTGAAATTGAATATTTATCAATCGAATCTGGACATCATCCAATAAATTTCTTGAGAAACACTATTAATCTGCATTTATCGAAGCCCTGATTTAAAAGCTGACGAATTAAACATCTGTGTCGTTGCAAAAATCTTAAAAGTGAATGTAAAACAGAAAAACAAACCGAAAATTTGAAATGTCATATAAAAATTCTGTTACAAATTATTATCATTCATTAATTAATGAAAAAATAAATAATCTAAAAGAGGAAAATAAAATCTTAGTCAAAATCAGGAAAAACATGCCGGAATTTTACCTTTCACATCCCCAAAAATATTCGAAAACTTATTACTAAATTCAGAGCTAGTAACCGTATTTCATTAATTGAAGAAGGGCGGTATAAAAACATTCCAAGATGTCAAAGACTGTAAAACTTGCAACGTCATAGAGGATGAGTTCCATTTCTTTTTTAACTGTAAAATTAATTCTTCATGTCGAAAGCATCTTTTTAATATAAAATTCACTTAACCAATTAGAAAAACTTGTTCTAATTCTTAACCCTTCAACACCTGATAATAATAAAACATTGGTATCTTATATACAACATTCATTAGAATACATCGGCGAACGAATACCGAAGCAAGAATGAGGAAAGGGGCCTTCTTTTCTAAAATCATAAATTCAAAATCACGGCAATTCAAATCCAACACCAATTGAACAGAATGACAAAGATACAACAAATGAACAAAAATGAACAAGAACGCCATACAACTAAATCACTAGCAGTGTGAACCCCTATAAAACTGAGGTATCATCAGGTGCTCCGGAAGGGTAAGCATGATCTGCTCCACCCGAGGCACACGTCACACTGCCAGTGAAAAGTCCGGTTTTTTCACAGTCGGTAGTATTAGGAGATGCACGAGATGGGTTGCATTTGCGGTGGACCAAGTGGACCAGGCGGAAATGACGTCACCGGAAGTGTGACAAGGTGACGTCATTGGAAATGACGTCAACCGGAAGTATGACGTCAACGGAAGTGAGTATAACTTTTAGCTTTTTACTGCGTAAAAAGGGGGGGGGTGTCGTCCGTCCATTCTCCAACTACTATTTTTAACCTCGATTTCCAGAGTTATCGTTCGTTTCCCGTACAATGTATATGTCAATCTGGGGTAACTTTGAGCTTCTACAGCGTTTGGAGAAGGTTTCAAGTCTCTATCTTTTACCGTTTCGGAGATAGGGGTACCCGAAAATTCGGGAATGGCCCAAAATACGATTTTTTTCTTAGTTAAGTACTATAGACGTGTCATATATGTTTTCGGGGTTACTTTGTCATTCTAAATCGAATGATAACATTAATGAAGCTCCATCTCAAATATTTGGGGTGTTAGGAGGGGTCCCAAATTTCGAGAATGGCCCAAAATGCAAATTTTCTTAAGTCAAGTACTATAGCTATGTTATATATGTTTTCGGGGTAACTTTGTCATTCTAAATCGAATAGTCACATGTGTGAGGTCGTATCTCTAATAGTATATGTGTAAAAGGGGTCCAAAATTTTGACAAGGGGGTCATTTGGCGAATTCTAGTATATATTCCAAAGAGGCACTCTGCGTTTATCCAGGCTTGTGACTGGCTACCCTACGGATAGGCCGCATTACCCCATCCCCCTTTTCTTCTGTGACTTTACATCGAGTCGTTGCTGTTTTCGATTGGTGGTGGTTCGAATCCGTCCAATACGTCATCTAACAGATATTTTCTTTTCTTCACTGCATATTGCCAAGATTCCCTGGTGTCGTAGTCTTCTTCATCTCTTAAACGTTTGGCTGTATCTCTGATCTTTTTATGAATTGGATCTTTGTTGAAATCCTGCATCCAGAGCACCGTTTCGAGGTATTGTTTTCTCATATGGTCTCTAAAAAGTTTATTCATGTCTTCATATGCGGTTAAACGAGCCTTTTCGGAGTCGTGCCCTTCTTCCATCACCTCTTCTACTTTATTGGTGTATTTTGGTTCGAGTTTGTCAAATGTTTGATTCACGATCAGTTTCCATGGAGACTCTTGGTCTTCTTCATCGTCAGTGCTTTCGTCCGTGGACTCTTCTGACGTGTAAGAGTCATTACTTTTTTCGTTGCTATAGGCAGATTCGTCACAGTGATTGCTTTCCTCTGATACGTTGGACTCTGTATCCGATTCATTTGGCGAAGTATCTTCCATGTCGTGTTTCTGATTCTTGTGGCGTACGAGATTGAAGTGACGATTGGTCGTGTATTCACAAGGGCCGCAGTGATACATTATAGACGTCTTCCTCTCTCTGGATTCGAAGAACGAATGACGATATATTACAGAACAAAGCTTTAAGTACGGTCAGATTGGGAATATCGATGCTCGAGCGCTCGTTCCACTGCTCGCGTGCTCATTTCGCTGCTCGTGCTGCTCGCGTGCTCAGCCCGGGAATATTGCTGCCGCTGCTGCTGCTGTGCGTTGGAAAAAGCTACATATTCGCTGTTTAAGGGTATGCTCGCGTGCTCATTTGGCTGCTCGTGCTGCTCGCGACCTCATCTCGAGAATATTGCTGCTGCTGCAGCCGCTGTGGGGTGGAAAGAGCGACAAATTCGCTGTTTAAGGGTATGCTCGCATGCTCATTTCGCTGCTCGTGCTGCTCGCGTGCTCATCTCGGGAATTCAGCGGTATGTGGTGGTGGTGACAAGTGTCTTGTATCTTGTGGTGGGAAAAGCTTTAAATTCGCAGTTTAAAGGCATGGTCACGCTGCTCATTTTCACTGCTCGTGTGCTCATTTCGCTGCTCGTACTGCTCGCGTGCTCATCTCGGGAATTTGAGAGGAGAATTTGGGCCTTAAACGGAGAGAAGGAAGAAAGAAAAGACATAGCAATAATTTTTTATTTATTTTTTTTATTATTATTTTTTAGGAACCTCCCAACCCCAAACTCCAAAGCCCATGACTGCTTCATGACGGGGAAAATAAAATTTGTATATGTCTGTAATTTAGTTGATTATTTATTGCCTAAATAAAAGAAAAGTATATAAATACAGGAAGCGATGAGGGAAAAAACAATAATAATACAGAACTGGATAAAACAATGAATAACAATAAACAGAGGCAATAAAGACAAGGGAAAACATGAACTCCAGATTACACAAAAAAAGGAGAAAACTGAGATCGTTTGGGATAACAAAAGAAATAGGGTATCACAAAAGGCAAATCAATACAAACGTAAAAGTTTGAATAGAATACAAACCCCGATACACAAGAATCCAGCAGCACCAAAGGAGGCATATTTACAGGATAAAAAAATAGAAAAGGCTTGGGTTAGAATACTGAAACTTGGTTGCCCCACCCCAACCGTCACACCACTCTCACACCATTTCGCTACGCTCACGGTGCTCTACATTCGTGACGTTTGGAAGTAGGGTTTATAGATATAAGAAAATGGGCGTGGTTTATCAGCTCATTTCCATAATCAGGGATAATTTAGAGATTTTAACATTAGCTCTATGGAAGTACAGGTGGTCTAGGGTGACGTGCTATACTACTGTCGGTGTTAGTCAGTCCGGTAATAAACTCTGGATCTACCCAAAGATATCTGTTCTCATTTGTGAAATAGAAACATCAAATCGTGGTGACGACCGTAAAACCTCTGTAGTGACAATTGCAACAGTGACTGAACACACCCTTGATGTATAAGTTTTTGAGACAGTTATTTCGCTCTGTTGACAAAATCGCTGTACAAACTACAGACACGGCAACAGCGAATAACTTGTGAAATGAACACGCCATATGCCGGAGATGTGGGAACGTTACTGCTCAACTATTGGAAAGTCGAAATCGTCACGCTTGTCGTAAAGTTTTGTTTTCAGACGCCCAGAGTTGTCAATGAAGAGGTATAGGCCCAGGTATGATGCTGATTATGGTGTATCAGTAATCTCTTTAATTTCGAGTTCATTTGGGTATATAAGATGAAAGTTATCCTTAAATTGAGGATTGTTCAATGAAAGAACATCATCTATATAACGGAAGCTGAAATTAAAGGATTTGGCTAGCTTATTGTCTTTTTTCTTAACTAGCCCTTGTACGAACTTGGCTCATACGAATAAAGAAAAAAATCTGCTAAAAGTGGCACACAATTAGCCCCCATAGGTATCCCTATTGTCTGATGGAAAACTTGTCCTCCAAATTTCTACATATATGTTATCAATCAAGAATTCCAGCATTGCGATGGCATCTTTTTGTGTGAATCAGTGTGATGTTTAACAAAATAGGTCTAATCTTTACCTATCACTAAATCAGAGTAGAAAAATCAAATGTTTTGACACTATTGCAGTGGTTGAGTTCAGTTGAAGATATTTATTCTAATAAATCTTTTGAGCTTTTGAGAATCCACATCTGATTTACTCCACTTATTGAGTATACTAGTACTTTATCACTATATATCTTGAGACCATCTTTTACATTTTTAAACTAGTATAGTTTCTCGGAGATTTGGTTAATTGATTAGTGTTGTTTTATAGCTATCTTGCAGTTGATTGCATAGTGCTCAGTGTAATGAGCACACAGATTCACATAGGCGCTATCTGTATCTAAAGAATTTCTGAAGAATTTCACCATTGTCCTTAAAGACGGGACGGGGCGTTTCATCCCGGAATTCCGACTTTATTTTTTAAAAATCCCGAAATCCCGAACTACAAAGGAACTTAAAAACATGAAATCTTGATTGCCAGTGCATTTATTTTCGAAATGCAGGGCTTTAATTATAGAATTCCAAAATTCCCAAACTTAAAACTCCCAATTACGATATCCCGAAAACGTCCTCGCCTTCCTCTTTAAAGTATGACAAGACTTGACTGGGCGTGAGTTAAAGCTTTCTAAAGGCCTTTTCAAAACATCATTTGGCCCGCTCTTCGGTTTCGGCATTTAAATTCATTATAAAACATTTCCGGTTATCACCCCAACACGGCAAGCGTTGTTCATCCTGGACACAGTTCATAACACTGTTCATATTTAGATTACTAGGCCATTGTTAACTCTGCCACTGTACTTATTTTGTTAGAATTAAAATTTATTCAGCGTTTAAGGTGTGTATTGTTAGCCAACCGTATAATTGATAACCGGAAGCGAAGACTGTATGGGAGAGTTCCAATCCAGGGAAAGATAACGACACTTTAAAGAAGGGGCTATAGTTAGTCGCAGTCTTCTCTGCAGTAGTTAACTATGGGGGAAAATCTGCGGTTTTCAAAAAACGTTTTTTAGAAAACCGCAGATTTTCCCCATAGTTAACTACTATCTACGGGACTAACGAGAATAAACAAACATGTAAGATTTGTTATTCACTACAGTTGAGACGGGTAAAACGGGCTAGATTCTTAGTTCACTCACATTTTGTAAGTTGCTTGCGGTTTAAGCATCTCATAAGTTACATGACACGGGTTATACGTAACACTGACGTACTTTGGTTCTATACTTTTGATTCCTATATGTTTCTAATAAATCTGATAGATCATGACCAGTTACTCTATCTATAACGAATATATTGCTAAAAGGATAATATAAATATACGATTTCCCCTTGAATATCAAGTATTTCGTAAAAACCATATACCTTTGTTTTTATTTTTTTTAGATTGGTCAAATCATATGCATGCATTTTTTTACCTGATTTTTATGATAAAAGTCAAACATTATTACTTACCACAACGGTTATACACCCTCCTACCTGAAATACACTCATGGTTTTTTATCTAATAAATATTCGGGTTATAAAAAATGACAACGATTCCCGTATATTTTTCAGAAAAGTCTAATACGAATAATTTTAGAACAATACAAGGAGCAAAAAATATGCCGAGTGATTTTTTCCGCTTACTTGTCGTGGGCCCGTCCAGGTCAGGCAAGACGAATTTTCTAATGCACCTTTTATTTAAACCCTTATTGTATTACGACAAAATTATTCTTTACGCAAAGAACTTAGAACAACATTACTATAAGGAACTAATTCGAAGATTCGAGGAAATAGCGGAAAAATCGAGGAAATAGCGGAAAAACTAGGTGTGTCTCTGGAAGATTTATTACAACTATCTAATGATAAAGTTGAAGACATCGACTGCGAGGACGAAGTATCTGACGGCAGTGCCGGTGACAAACAAAAAATCGTAATTTTTCACAACAAGATCAATCTTCTATTGTAAAATACTTTATAGGCGGAAGGCACAAGAAAATGAGCGTAATTTATTTGAGTCAGTCTTATTTTCGGATACCTAAAGACTGTCGTTTAAATTGTAATTTCTACAAAGTGTATAATTTTCCTAGTAAAAAGGAGAGAGAACTTATATCTTCAGAACTTCAGGTCTCAAAAAATACGCTTGATTTAACTACTAAAAATAAATATTCTTTTCTGTATCTTAACTTACCTGAGAAGAAAATATTTCATTGTTTTGATCGGGAAATACAATTTTAAGTTGTTAAAACAAATTACTTTTGATGACAAATACGTTTTCTTAACATTTGTACTCCTAACAGGTAATCGATACGCCTTAGTGAAACTGCGACAAAAATCAATACGACGTCAAGAATCAAGCTGTTGGTAGTTTTCCATTCATTCTCACAATGTACATCGACATATATTTTTGTATTTGTGTTTACTATTAAGCGGTATAATAGACTAATTTTTTTACGGTATGTTATTTCAGGCAGAGGAAAAAATAATAATAATGGATAGTTATAATACGAATAGTGATTTTATAAATCAGGATATAAAAATAGCAACCCGGAAGAATCACGCCATGCTGGATTAAACTTTTCTCGGAGTAAACTCGTGGAAGAATTTGTGCGTGTTTTTTTCATGGATTTAATAAATCTTTATTTTTTTTCTGCTTTGTCAATTGTTGTATGACAAAGTTACCATATACATTATGGATTTATTAAATATTGTATATACGTCATGGATTTATGTGGACTGTCTACCGCCTGCTAGACAAAGCACATAAACCTCATACGTCACGAATTTATGTGGACTGTCTACCGCCTGCTAGACAAAGCACATAAATTCATGACGTATGAGGTTTATGTGGACTGTCTACCGCCTCATAGCCAAGAATTTATCCCACCCCCTATCGCGTATGCGTCAGATTTTATCTTTATCGGACCGTTATGGAAGTAATTTTTTAACATAGATTATAAGGAAAATTTGTACTATAATGGATTTTTTGAAGTTATTATAAACATTTACATACTTTCCCTGCTCTTGTAAGAAAGTTCATTTATTCTAGTTTCGGATGGTATATTTTTTATTGATGACAAGTTTGATTAAGTCCGGTCATTTTTTATTTAAAAATAAGTCCTACATCTGCCTATATGTGCAACCAAATATTTAAGAAATTAGTGTTAGGACCCTTTTTAAAAAGTTAAAAGAAAATATTTCTTTAAAGTGACACTATTTTCCCTGGTATGAGGAAAAAGTGTAAAAATAGAGGAAAATAATGATATTTTTAACCAAAAAATACCTTTTGAAAAGGACCGGTCATTTTGCAGTTGAAAATAGTACTTTTGTGAGAATCTCATTTGTATTATGGATGATTTATTTAATATATATAGGGGCAGGGGAAATATATGTTCTGTTATAAAAAATGCTTGAACTACTATGATGGCATATTAGTGTACTGAAATCTATCTCACGTTGATTTAAAAAAATTATATTGAAATCTTTTTTTCTGTACGCTTTTTTTTTATATATCTCATTTCATTTTAGAAATTGTGACATTTAATTCACGAAAAATGTGAAATATAAAGCTTTCTTAGAAAGGAAAGGTATACTTTAATTATGATTTCATTTTTTATTACATGTACATTTGTACATTTACATGTACATATTACATTAATAAATTCGCCGCGATTAATTAGTAATTGTCACATAGGTGTTCTCAGCAGGTCGATGTCACCTGGAATATATCTTTTCCGACCAAGGAACTCTACAGCCACATAATCATTTAAAAATTGTTACTAGAGCTGAAGAAGGACAAGTTACTTGAAACAACTATGGTATGGGGAGTAGATGACATTTGCAAAGGAAGAAGTTGAAGCAAGCGGAAACTCGAGAAGGCTATTTCAAAACATAAAAATACTCTTCCTTCACATCCGAACTCTTCAATAGCACACGAAAATACGGAAAGCCCTGTCCTTGTATTTTAAGGAATTTTGTAATAGGTAAAAAAGAAGGTTAACTTTAATATTCATAAACTTAGAGGGGGATAACAGAATGCCAAGACAAAAATCCAAGAGGCAAATGTACACAGCCACCGGAAAAAATTGTCAAACGCAATAGTCTTGACTTTGTACAGACACCTTTCAAAAGAAATGGTGGGTAAAACCGGTTTTATGGCGCACCAATCCTCCCCTTCCATTGCGGCTGTGTCCGGTAGCGACCCAAAAGCTATTAACATTGAAAGGTCTTAGACAGTAAAAGGTAATAATCATCCCAGCATTAAGTAAAAAGGAATCTTTTAAGACAGTTCGGACCGAAACTTCAAATTTTTCCACAGGGGACTGATTTCTATTAAAGAAGCTTTGAATGATCATAAAATGTCAAAATGATTGAAAGCTGAAGATTTTTGATTTGATCTGATCTCAAGTATGGTCATTTCTATTGAAAATTGATGAGTAGACGTAACAATTGTTTTATATTATAGCAAGGAGGTATCAATATGATACCTCCAGGATTATAGCAATAAAACAAGTGTGTTCGTTTTATTTACAGATTAATTAACACCCGTGTTCATATCAACCATATCCGTTGTCTCCAACTGTGAAACACATTTATTCTAATTATTTGTGTCATATACGCTAAGATTAATAACTGACGATCTTAGTATTTGCGTTTATGATACAAAAACAATGTTTTTTTTTTCAAATTCAGAAAAAATGTCATTGCAAAAATCTCCACACTGATATCTTCAAGTCAACGATATTAGATACTATTTGCCCGGCGTTAGTTGTATTTACATCCAATGCCCCATAGGTCGAGTCCGGAGGTCGAGAAAACTTAATGCTGATCTTAACAGATTTAACCTTGTTAATTCCAGTTGTCGATGTAGACATATACTGGTAAGATATCGGTTGACGTCATTCGTTTTCTTCAGTCTTGAATGCCAAATCTACACAGGCCAACTTGAGTGCCGAATTATTTATAAAATCGATTTTTACTTAAATTGATACTGAAATTTTACTTTTTGGCACTGGATTGCTATCTTGTGAAGAAATACATGTATTTTACTTTCTTTGAAGCATTACTATAAAAAATCTATTCGTTTAATGTAGAATGGCCACAAACACTCCGATAAATTCACAGTAACTTCGGTATTTTGTAATTTCCCCGCTTTACTTTCTAAAGTATATATACATTTTTGTTATATTGAACTTGTTGTGCATAAAGTTACATTCATATTTAGATTCTTTTAATCGTTTAGGAATATTTACTGACGTATGTATTTGTATTGTGTCACTGTATTATATGGAAAAAGTGGAGGATTCTATAAGATTAATTAACTTGTAACAATAGAATAAGTCTGCGGCAAAATTTTATAATTCCTTTGGGGACATTTCTTTTAATTTTGTTCATGATCTTCAGTATCAAAATACACACCAAGGGACACAACTATATAGATTACAATGCAAACGAAATAGATGATGAATCTCATTCTTTGATTTATTTCTGTGGGTAATTTAGTCAAAAACCCCGGCTTATTTTCGGCGAATTGACTTAAAAAACTTTCAAGCTGAAACCTGCATTACTGTTTTGTTACATTTTGATCAGCATCGAGAAAACACATAACATAAAACAAATTTCAGCAAATTATTTTGATTCAAAAAGAGGGTGATATTAAAATTCGTATACCATTGGATATGTGTTTCAGCTCTGTATCAGCAAAAACTCTTTACTGTGACAGTCGATAATATAGATAACAGAATTATAGATAACGATAATAAACGATGCATGTTCATACCCGCTGCGAAGTTAAGTATCCCGCTGGTATATAACGATAGATATGGTTTGTGTTACTATTATCTCCCTTGATAAATAAAGAAAATTATCAAAATTGAGTTGTCTCCCTCTTATACAAACAATTTCTTGGAGATGGCTAGACAAAGCACATAAACCTTTAACGTATACACATTGTATATTTGTCATGGATTTATGTGGACTGTCTACCGCCCGCTAGACAAAGCACATAAACCTCAAACGTCATGAATTTATGCGGCAGCTTCCTATAGGGACAGATTTANTTAAAAGCATATATAAGTTTTCTGAATTAAATATACCTGACAACAAGGATAGGGTTTTATTCGTCAAGGACTTCAAACCTTGCTGCATTAGCTGAAGGATAAATACTGTACAATGTATATGCACAAGTTTTTTTCCGGAATAATGCAAAAAATAATCTAATTTTTTTAAGTAAAAATACGAAAAAAATAACAAAGCCACCCTAATTCACAAGCATCCCTTTCTTTTCAATCCATGATCTTTATTAATCAGTTTGCTAAAAGTCTTAATATCCTACATTTTTTTACATATACCTGATGCAATTTTCTGGATCATCATTGCAGTCTATATTACATCGGAAACGTTGCCATGACAACCATCCCATTGGTGGTGTTCTGCCAAGGCCATTATCTAATGCAGTAGTCAGTGCCAGTAACACTGCGATAAGAAGTAACTTTTCCATTTCTGAAAATAAGAAAAAGATTTATGAATAATTATATTTTTTCTTTAAGATACATATGATATCCTTGCAAGATGATATATGAAGAAAAGAAAATATTTGCATTCCAAATGTTTATTTGAAATCTAGATCTATACAATAAGAAGGAGTTTCAGATTATCAAATGAGTATAAACCTCTAAAATCAGTAACATAATTTTAAAACTAGAGTTACTGTGGCCTAGTGGGCCACGAATACCCCCTCCACCAAACTCTATGTCTTTTCTTAAACATCGGGAGAAATGGAATTATTAGAAAACAACATATATAGTGCACATCTTTAATATGTAATAAAGGACCAGTATAAAATTCATGAAATTCTGATCAATGGTCAAGGAGGAGTATTGGATACCAGGTTTTCATCATATGGTTTGCATTGAGCTAAAAGAGCTAAAATGACAAAGTCAAAAACATGCCAAAAATCTGGAAAAAGGAATTATTGGAAGACGAAATGCATAGTGCACATCTACAATACGTAATCAAGCTCCTATATAAGTTTCATTAAATTCCAATCAGTGGTTTAGGAGGAGTAGTGGATACCAGGTGGTCACCATATGGATTGCATTGAGCGGAAAGAACAAAATTGACCAAGTAAAAAACATGTCAAAAATCTAACCAAAAAAAAATGAATTATTGGCAAACAAAAAACGTAGTGCACATCCACAATATGTAATTAAGCTCCTGTATAAGTTTCATGGAATTCCAATCAGTGGTTGAGGAGGAGGTACTGGATACCAGGTGATCACCATATGGTTTCCATTCAGCTAAAAAAGCTAAAATGACAAAGTCCAAAACATGTCAAAAATCTGTAAAAAAGGAATTATTGAAAAATAAAATGCATAGTGCACATCTAGAATATGTAATTTAAGTCCTGAATAAGATTTATGAAGTTCCAATCAGTGGTTTAGGAGGAGAAGTGGATACCAGACGGTCACCATATGGTTTGCATCAAGCTAAAATGACTTTAAGTCCAAAACATGTCAAAATTCTAGAAAAAATGAATTATTGGAAGAAAAAAATCCTAGTGCATAACTACAACATGTAATAAAGCTCCTGACATAAGTTTCATGGAATTCCAATAAGTGGTTTAGGAGGTGTAGTGGATACCAGCTTTTGGGTACAAAAAGACGGACAGACGGACGAAAGGACAGATAGAAGGACGGACAACATGAAAACTATATACCGCCAGCTTTGCAGGGGGTATAAAAATTTCATGTAGGTATAAGATGCTCAACTTAAGATCTGGAAAAAAGTTTGTTTAGAATCTGACTTTAAATTTTGAAGGAGTTGCAGACTAGCAGATGGTCAATTTACAGATGAGCTATTTTCGCTCAGTGAACTGCTAAAATCTATTTAAACAATTACAAAATTCTATGTATCAGGTGCACATTAACAACAGGTGATCAACATATCCTGCAAGTAAGGTCGGAATCTGATTTTACAGTTGTGATGGAGTTGACAAACAGGATTAAAAAATGAACTATTTAACCTCTAAATTCTGTATATTCAAAATTCTAAGAATCAGGTGAAAAACTAGGCTAGTTGAACAACATACACTGAAAGTTTGGTAGGAATCAGACTAACAGTTTTGAAGGAGTTGTGGATTCAAAAACCAACAGACAACATAGTAAGCTGACAAAGAATTTAGAGGAAGGATTGTAATCTCTATTGTCTGCTCTGCTAATAATACATTAGGCCGGGGACATCAGGTGACCCAAAAATTACAGAAAAATCCACTTTACCATTTTTTTTTAGAGAAAAGTGTTTAAAATATTGTATTTTATGTAATAAATTATCCCCTTTGCAAAATTATTAAAAAGAATTACATCTTTTGCAAAAAATCTGACTTTTTAAATTTTTTTTATAATATTTATAATATTTTAGATTACAATTGCAGAAAATTTCTAATAAACTTGCTATAAATTACTGAATGGTGGGTGGTCATTTTAAAAGAAAATGAATATTCATCTGCTACATGTATGTGAAAAAAGATTGCAACTTTGAACTTATCACAAAACTCATTTCATTTATTATTTGGATCAGTGCAAAACAGAGTTATCTCCCTCCCCTTTAATTTACCAGAAATGACTACATTCAGCAATCTTTATTTTTTGTTGAAGTACTTCAAAATTAAAATCATCACAGAATTTGCAATATTTACAAATAATCTGCAATATAAAATAAAGCTAGGGCTATGACGGACCACGTACCATGATACACATCAGCACGTTGACCACTGAAAAGTGAATAAATGTAATTCAAAACTAGAGTAATGACTGTCGGAAACGACAGTGATCCCCGCACCTCCTGTTTGATGCAGAAAACAGTTATAGACCCTGGGTATTATTTTTCTTAACATTTTTGAAATTAACCTATTGACAGTCACTATTTTTACCATAAGGATTTAAAGAATATATGGTTGTTAGGCAGAATTCCGAAAAATAAGTAGTCTTTGAGACTTCCAGGAATTTTACAAAACTTGGAATCATATATTTTGGAAATCAAATTGGTGAAATGTTTCTTCTAATTCTAACAAATTTTTTAACAATGGTTTCAATGTAGAATTCCAAAAATTAGTGGTCTTTGACAATTTCAGGAAATTTACCAAATTTGGAATAATTATTTTGGAAATCCAATTGGTGAAAATGATTTACCTTATCAAAACAAATGCTAACAGTTTGGTTGCTAGGTAGAATTCCAAAAAATATGTGGTCTTTGACACTTTCAGGAAAATTACCAAAATTGGAATCAAATATTTGGAAATTCAATTGGTGAAAATGATTGCCCTAATGGAAACAAATCCTTACAGTATTGTTGCTAGGTAGAATTCCAAAAAATAAGTGGTCTTTGACACTTTCAGGAAATTTACCAAAATTGGAATCAAATATTTTTGAAATCCAATTGGTGAAAATGATTAACCTTATCAAAACAAATGCTAAAATTATGGTTGCTAGGTAGAATCCAAAAAAATAAGTGTTCTTTGAGACTTTCAGGACATTTACCAAAATTGGAATCAACTATTTTTGAAATCCAATTGGTGAAAATGATTAACCTTATCAAAACAAATGCTAAAAGTATGGTTGCTAGGTAGAATTCCAAAAAATAAGTGGTCTTTGAGACTTTCAGGATATTTACCTAAATTGGAATCACATTTTCAAATTCTAAGATTTCAGAATTTTAATTTTTTTCCAAATACTTGCCAACATATAAGATTATATGCCAAAATGTCCAAAAATATCAGTCTTTGACATTTTCAGGAAATTTACCAAAGTTGGAACCGGAATCAAAATTCTGAAAGCTTATTGCACATCTACAGACTGTATGCAACAATTCTGCAACAAAATTAAATCCATAAATCCAAAAATGTAGGACGAGTTTGTGTCGCATGCCATAAGTGTCACAATCCACATTTTGTGGTCTTTGTCAAATTGACATCTTGGGGCCTCTTGTTTGCATCAAGATAGATATCAAAAATTCGAAAGCTTATTGCGCATCTACAGACCATATGCAACAGTTCTACAACAAAATTAAAACCCTAAATCCAAAAATGTAGGAGGAGTTCACGTCGCATGCCACATGTGTCAAAATGGACATCTTGGGGCCTCTTGTTTGCACCAAGACCAATATCAAAATTCCGAAAGCTTATTGCGCATCTGCAGCATATATGCAACAGTTCTATAACAAAATTAAAACCCTCATTCCAAAAATGTAGGAGTTCGCTCGCAAGGATGTGTGACGGACAGACGGACAGACAGACGGACGGACAGACAGACAGACAGACGGACGGACGAGGCCAACGACAATATCACCGAACTTTCCTTCGAAAGTGCGGGGATAATGAATGTGGACACAGTACATGTAAAGAGCTTGACACAGGATTAGATGGACACAATAAGGAGCTTGACATAGTATTAACCATCTGGACACAAACTAGGGAACATAGTCCTTTTGTAATTTTTTGTCCCTTTTGACCCATTATTGCTTAGAAACGATAAGAGCTATCCCAAATTTGTTGACATACTACATGTTGTAATTATCCCCGCACTTTCGGATGAAAGTTCGTGGATATTGTCGTTGGCCTCGTCTGTCCGTCCGTCCGTCCGTCACACATCCTTGCAACGCGAACTCCTCCTACATTTTTGGATTTAGTGTTTTAATTTTGTTATAGAACTGTTGCATATATGCTGCAGATGCGCAATATGCTTTCGGATTTTTGATATTGGTCTTGGTGCAAACAAGAGGCCCCAAGATGTCCAATTTGACACATGTGGCATGCGACGCGAACTCCTCCTACATTTTTGGATTTAGGGTTTCAATTTTGTTGTAGAATTGTTGCATATGGTCTGTAGATGCGCAATAAGCTTTCGGATTTTTGATATCTATCTTGATGCAAACAAGAGGCCCCAAGATGTCGATTTGACAAAGACCACAAAATGTGGATTGTGACACATATGGCATGCGACGCAAACTCATTCTACATTTTTGGATTTATGGCTTTAATTTTGTTGCATATAGTCTGTAGATGTGCAATAAGCTTTCAGAATTTTGATTCCAGTTCCAACTTTGGTAAATTTCCTGAAAATGTCAAAGACTGATATTTTTGGACATTTTGGCATATAATCTTATATTTTGGCAAGTATTTGGAAAAAATAAAAATTCTG
>MJUU01056181.1:59699-70835 GCA_002080025.1 Modiolus philippinarum
AGGGCAATCATTTTCACCAATTGAATTTCAAAAATATTTGATTCCAATTTTGGTAAATTTCCTGAAAGTGTCAAAGACCACATATTTTTGGGGATTCTACATTGAAACCATAGTTAAAAAAATTGTTAGAATTAGAAGAAATATTTCACAAACTTGATTTCCAAAATATATGATTCCAAGTTTGGTAAAATTCCTGAAAGTCTCAAAGACTACTTATTTTTGGAATTCTGCCTAACAACCATATATTCCTTAATTCCTTATGGTAAAAATAGTGACTGTCAATAGTTTAATTTCAAAAATGTTAAGAAAAATTATTCCCAGGGTCTATAGCTGTTTTCTGTGTCAAACAGGGGGTGTGGGGATCACTGTCGTTTCCGACAGTTTTTACTCTATTTTCCAAATGTTATTCTGATCTCCAGTTATTCCTACATCTTATGATTTTATTAGGTTAATTTTCTTCCCAATGACTGACGAGTGTCTAGCTGTTATTGCTTATTGTGTTATGATTGTCTTCTAGTCATTAGGACAAGCCAGTCTTTTAGTCAAGCAAAGGATGAAAGGGACTGTAAGAGATAATTTTTATCCCTGCACTTTCGAAGAAAGTTCGAGGATAATGTTATACCCTCCGTCTGTCCGTCTGTCCGTCCATCAAACTTTTCTTGTGACTCAAACTCTTCCTACATTTTTGGATTAAGGGATTTAATTTTGTTGTAGAATTGTTGCATATAGTGTGCAGATGTGCAATAAGCTTTCGGATTTTCGATATTGGTCTTGGTGCAAACAAGAGGCCCCATAATGTCAATTTTAACAAAGACCAAAAGATGTGGATTAGACACATGTGGCATGTGACGCAAACTCCTCCTACATTTTTGGATTTAGGGATCAAATCTTTATGCAGAATTGTTGCATATAGTCTATATATTTGCAATAAGCTTTTGGAATGTTGGTTCCGGTTCCAACTTTGGTAAATTTCCTGAAAATGTCAAAGACACATATTTTTTTTTGATTTTGGCATATTATATTATATTCTGACAAGTGTTTGGTAAAAAGCAAAAAAGGTGGTTCCAATTTTGTAAATTTCCTGATAGTCTCAAAGACCACCTATTTTTTGGAATTCTACCTAGCAACCATACTTAAAATGTTTGTGTAGTTTAGGACGAACATTTTCATCAATTGGATTTCAAAAATATTTGATTCCAATTTTGGTAAATTTCCTGAAAGTCTCAAAGACCACTTATTTTTTGGAATTCTACTTAGCAACCATATATCCTAGAATTCTTTTAGTAACAATAATGACTATCAATGGTAGATTTCAAAGATAATGGTAAAAATTATGCCAAGGGTGTATAACAACTGTTTTCTGTGTCAAACAGGGAGTGCGGGGATAGCTGTCGTGTCCGACAACATCTAGTTATGTTTGTTGACAATCCGTTATCCATGGGAATGGATAGATGTAGAACAAACTGGTATAGGGGTCATCTTGAACTTACATGTACAGGTACTATGAGGATATCAGATAAGGCCTCATGGCGACTTCATGCTTAAGAACTACAATAAAAGTGTTTGGCCACAGGCCACAGAAACTTTGCCTAATGTAGGAATTAAACTGAAGGACTATGTGGGAGATCTCCCTCATAACTGTTATAGACTGTGGGAGATTTTGCATGACTAATTTAACGGGCATTTTTTTTGTAATTATCCCCGCACTTTCCAAAGTTCGGGAATATTGTCGTTGGCCTCGTCTGTCACAAATCCTTGCGATGCGAACTCCTCCTACATTTTTGGATTTAGGGTTTTAATTATCCCGCACTTTTGAATGAAAGTTCAGGGATATTGTCCTTGGCCTCGTCCGTCCGTCACACATCCTTGCGACATGAACTCCTCCTGCATTTTTGGTATAGGGTTTTAATTTTGTTGTAGAATTGTTGCATTTGGTCTGTAGATGCGCAATAAGTTTTCGAATTTTTTATATTTATCTAGATGCAAACAAGAGGCCCCAAGATGTTGATTTGACAAAGACCACAAAATGTGGACTGTGACACATACATGTATGGCATGCGACGCAAACTCAGCCTACATTTTTAGATTTATGGATATAATTTTGTTGCAGAAATGTTGCATATAGTCTGTAGATGTGCAATAAGCTTTCAGAATTTTGATTCCGGTTCCAACTTTGGTAAATTTCCTGAAAATCTCAAAGACTGATATTTTTGGACATTTTGGCATATAATCTTATATTTTGGCAAGTATTTGGAAAAATAGAAATTCTGAATCTTAGAAAATTTTATAAAATGTGATTCCAATTTTGGTAAATATCCTGAAAGTCTCAAAGACCACTTATTTTTTGGAATTCTACCTAGCAACAATACTGTTAGGATTTGTTTCCATTAGGGCAATCATTTTCACCAATTGAATTTGAAAAATATTTAATTCCAATTTTGGTAAATTTCCTGAAAGTGTCAAAAGCCACGTATTTTTTGGAATTCTACCTAGCAACCATGCTGTGTAGGGTTTGTTTTCATTAGGGCGATCATTTTCACCATTTGAATTTCAAAAATATTTTGATTCCAATTTTGGTAAATTTCCTGAAATTGTCAAATATTACTAATTAATAGGCACCTATAATTGGCATCTTTTTAATTATGGGAGAAAAAATTCTGAAACTAATAGTCAGAGTTCGTATGAGTGCATTCAATAGACATATGATAGATATATGAAAAGAAAAAACTGAAAAAATTAAATTTGGATTTTTAATTAATTTTTTATGGACGGTCTATAGAAATCAAAAGGACAATAACATAAACATATAAAGCATTTGATCGACTTGTCATGTTTGTGGATCTAGAGTGCTTCAGGCAGTGTGTTTTGGGGTTGGAAAGGGTGGGTATTTTCACCGCCGACCACCACCGACCTCCTTAACATAACAATTTTCAATTGTTTTATTGGGTATTTTGTCATTATTTTGTCTTAAATCATGATTTCATTTGTTCATTTAAGCATAAATAATAAAAAGAAAATGTTTATTTCCATTTGTTTAGATGTGACCTCGGCCGACCACACTCGGTGTTCATTACGAATACCACCTACCATGTTATGATTTTCTATTGTTTTCTTGCAATTTTGTATGTTTTTCTGTCTTGAATCATCATTTCATTTGTACAATGAATGGCAGTTGAATTTGTTGATAGATGCAAGTCCATGCAATGTATGAAACCACGACCAACCACCCATCTTTACCACATGGCCATGTATTATTATTTCCAATTTTTTTCTTGCTTTTTGTTTATTTTTCTATCTTAAATCACGATTTAGGTTGTCCTTAGCATACTGTAAAAACATCAATAAGATGAAAATATATAACACTGAAGATTTAAAATAACTAGAGGCTCAGAGACTGAGTCTGTATCACTCACCTGTCAAAATGCTTCTATGCCATACATGACTAAAAATGATGTTTTCTTACCAATGGGGTCAAATGTTTAGCTATGTTCTTCAACAGCACCCACGTTTTTGTCTGATCCTATTGAAATGAATAATTTTTGCAAAGGACCTATAAATTAAGTTACATTTGCTTGATTAGTTTCAGAGATGATGATTATAAGGATGGTTATCTCATTCCTGGCTCCAATGTTAAACTATGTTGTGCACTGGAGGCCATGTTTTTTGTCAGATCGAAATGAAATGAGCAATTTTTGTAAAGTACTTTCCATACATCCTTACATTAAAGATTGGTTGAATTTGCTTCAGTGGTATCAGAGGAGAAAATTAAAATGTGATTTTCCCTTAGGGTCCAATGTTAAACTATGTTCAGTGATGGCAGCCATAATTTTTATTGGATCAGAAACTTTTCAGCAATCTATGTGAAGGACCTTCCATACATCATTCCTGTAGAGTTTGGTTCAATTTGCTTCAGTAGCTTCAGAGGAGATAGCAAATATATATGCTTTTCCCATAGGGTCCCATGTTTTTTTAAAACTATGTTCTGCACTGACGGCCATGTTTTTTGGTAGATTGTTGGTAATCTAAATAAAGGACCTTCAATACATCATTCTTCTAAACTTTGATTCAATTTGTTTTAGTAGCTTCAGAGGAGTTAGTCAATATATGCTTTTTCCCATAGGATCGAATGTTAAACTATGCCCGGCGGATCGAAAAAATTTCGACAAATTAAGTAAAGGACCTTCAATCCATACATCATTTCTGTAAAGTTTGGTTCATTTTTGTTCAGTTGTTTCAGAAGAGATAGCCAAAATGTGCATTTTTCCATAGGGTCCCATGTTAAACTATGTTTGGCCCTGGCGGCCCTGTTTTTTGGCGGATCGAAAAAATTTTGGCAATCTTTGTGAAGGACCTACCATACTTCATTCCTGTAAAGTTTGGTTAAAATTGGTCCAGTGGTTTCACTGAGGAGATAGTCAAAATTTGAAAAGTTTAAGGACGACAACGACGACGATGAACGCCAAGTGATGGCAAAAGCTCCCATGGCCTTTGGCCAGGTGAGCTAAAAAGTAATTTTGAAACTTTATTTGATTGATAAACTTTTACAAGCGGTCGCCGATTTTCATGCATGCCATTTGAATTATAAATATAATATTAAAGTTTCTAAAATAATATAATAGTATGTATCATTAGCATATTAGCAAATATGTTTAAGTTTTAGTGGTCAATTTTAATATGGTTTTTAAGTGGTCGGCGGTGAAAATACCTATACCGGTTGGAAACACTGCTTTTCTTCTAGAATGTTTTTAAAAAATGTGCAGATTGCTTTGATTCTGTTCCGTTAGTCTGAGATCCCTGGGTATCGCACTCTTATGCTATCTATTTCGTCTGCTTTCACAAACTATATTTCCTTTCTTTCACTTTGCACTTACCTCTGTTGGAAATGTATGTCATGTGACAACTTGTGTCATGTGATATTGTGGCTAGCCCGGTTTGTCTGTTTACCGAAGTTGAGCAGAATAAACCGAAATGCACTGGAAAGATCATTTCTCCGTAAAACGAACGACAAAAGTATCAAGAACACACAACCCAACACAGAACATTTTAGGCAAGCCGTCATATTCCCGACTTGGAACGGGCATTTTATATAATTTATTAGAAATGCATAATTGTACCCCTGAGGGTTGAAAGCATATATATAGATACAGACATAAAGACGAAATACAACATAAAAATAAAATATTCAAAATTTTACGACTCTATACGTATATTTAACATTTCTTTTATATTGTTGATGGTGAACCATGCAATCATTTGTCCACTTTTCTCAGTATAAGTGACTTTTTTATAAATGGAGCAACATATTGCAAGTGATCCGATGAAGATAATATCTCAACAATATTTGTATTATTATTATTATTGTTTTCAAAAGTATTTACATTTTTTATTTTAAATTCCAGTCTAATAAGGTTATATTTTGGACATTCAAAAAAGAAATGAGTTTCATCTTCTATTTGATTTAAATCACAGTATTTACAAATTCTATTTTCTCTTTTAATCTTTTTATATCTGCCTCTTTCTATTTCTAAAAAGTGATCACTAATTCTCATTTTGCATATATTTTTCCTATCTTCAAAATTAGTATTTAACATAAAATTTTCAATTATATATTTAGTTTTAATTTTACTGTAAAAGAATATTTTATTGTTTTCAGTTGATGATTTCAATTTATCAAAGAATATGTTTTCATATTCAGTTTTTAATTGCTCTTTTATATTATCAAGAGTTTTATAATCTTTTAGATAATTCAGATTTTTTAATTGGTTTACATCAATGTTGTTTGATGAACAAATATTATTTACATATGAATACCAGGAGTATGTTCCATTTGAATGGAGATGTTCAGATAATAAAAATGCATCATCCAATAAAGAATTACTAGTGTGACTGAAGAGTCTAACTAGATATTTAATGGATTGTGCTTTAATATATGTATCTAGTGGATATTGAGCTAGTTCTGCTCTAGCTGCTATATTGACAGATTGTTTACTAAGGCCTAATATGAATTTGCAGAATTTTAAGTTTGTTTTTCAATAAAACTACTATCAATCAGTGATACTTTATCAAATTTATCATTATTTTTATTTCTTTCTGTGGATTTAATGACTTTTCATAGAAGTCCATATACCAAATTTCAGAGTTATATGTTAAAATTGGTCTTACTAATGAATCAAACAGTTTTTTATAAATGTTTAAAGGTACATTTAATAATGGATTTAGATATTTAAACATTGAAAACATTACTTTGTTTCCTTTTTTTTTGACAATTCTAAATGAGATGAATGAAACTTTCCTGAAGACTCAATTATATTGCCTAAATATTTATATTTTAGTACTTTTTCTATTTTTTCACCATTAAGAAAAAAACTCATTCTTTTTATCTAATATGTTTTTTTTGTTGAAATATCATAGTTTTAGTTTTTTTAACATTTATACCAAGTTGCCACTTAAGACAATATTCATTTAGTTTATTGATAGAATTTTGAAGTCCTTCTGGAGTTTCAGATAATAAAAGTAAGTCATCAGCAAACATTAAACAATTTAAAGACTTGTTTTGAAGAGTGACAGGATTGCAATCTTCATCAAAATTATCTGGAATATCATTGATGTAAATATTAAAGAGCAATGAACTCAAGTTATCACCTTGTTTCACCCCTCTCTCTATATATACATTCTCTGATAATAAATTTTTAGATTTTACCGATGCAGTAGTTCTGCTGTACATATTTTTAATGACATAATATAAATTTTGACCTATTTTATCATTTTTTAGAAGTTTGTATAGCAATCCGGTTCAATGCTTTCCGCAAATCTACAAAACAGCCATATAATTTCTTTTTATCAGTATTAACATATTTGTTTATTAAAGTTTTGACAATTAATATACTATCCGAAGTTCGACTGTTCTTGCGAAATCCAAATTGTGATGGATTTATCTCATCTTCAAATATGTTTAAAAGTCGCATATTTATAATAGAGTTAAATAATTTACTCAGGCAATTTGTGAGGGAAAGACCTCTGTAATTTGATAAAATAGAGGAGTCCCCACTTTTGAAAATGGGAACAATATAAGAATGATTCCATTTTTCTGGATACAAGGATGTATCTAATATTAGATTAAAAAATTTGGCTATAAATCAACCCCCGCTTATATGACTACTAACTATAGCTACTGTGTGCCCAGATTGTGTTAAATTTCAAAGCCATAATACTGTCAAAAAATGATTGCCTTTTGTCACCCGGATAATTTTTTTGTCGTTCGATGTACAAGCCTTGTGTCATCATTCAGGTGAAATGTTTTTGTCGTTCGGTGCAAAAATTACACCAAAGTGACCTACGGTGAGACAAACCTCAATAGAAGAAACCAAAACTTAAACAAAACTGTCTTCACTGAATAAAATTGGAAATTGAAATTGAATATTTATTAATCGAATCTGGATATCGTCTTATAAATTTCTTGAGAAATACTATTTAATCGGCATTTATCCGGCGAAGCCCTGATCATACTGAAGAATTAGTTTGGTTAGGGCACAGGGGGTAAGAGTAGATAACTCTTGTCTTCCACTATCGGAGTGCCTGCATGTGTGTACATTAATAATTAACACATCTAATGAGGGTGATAAGTTACAATACATCCCGCTGTGAGATATCCGGACGGTTGACGGGCAGGGTTGAACTGATAATGAAATTCATCTTATAGACCTTTTTATTCACAAATTCATGGGTGCCGCCATTGCCGACTTCCGAATGAACTTGTTACCGGAAGGGTGTATAACGTTCGTAACATCTCGGCGTTGGCCGATCTATCGGTATAAGGTTTAATGATACAGGTGTCATACTTCAACCGTTAATTACTCCAATAACACCTGTTGCGAAAGTGATCAAAACCTATCTATGTGATAAAACAGTTTTTATGACATCAAAGAAACCGCCTTCTATATATTAATATATTACAAATAACTGTTAATTAAGCAGAGAAAGTCGATATTTTACAAGTTGATTAAGAAAACTGAACTTTGTTTTGAAGGAAAAGAAATCAAATTCACAAGTAATTTAGATTAATAAATTAATCATTTATATTTCAGAAAAAATATTTGAAGTAATCTTGATAGATTTTCCGAAAGTTTGGAAAAATAACATGGATATTAATATTTTTATAAAGGATTTTAATGTGCATATACAAGTTCTTAAAATTTTTGCTCACATTCATGACATTGTAGAAATGGACTTTTATTCAGCTAACCAGATTAATAAAAAAAATGATAATATATTTATGTTGAATGCTTTTGAAATATCTGCTTCCTGAAACATTTTGTATAAGTTTATAAAGTGAAAAAAAAGAAGTATTTAATTCAAATAGTCTCTGGTAATATTTTTTTGTATGGGGAAAGAAAGCAAATCGGCAAGACAATGACATCAAATTTGAATAATGCACGGGAATGTCATTCTGCTTGAGTAAAAATCAAAAAAAGTTACATGAAACAAAATAATTTCACACTTAAAAACACTCAAATGGATGAAAATAGATAAAGATTAAAATGCACAATTTTTGATTTGAGTTCACTGACAGCTTGCAACTTGTCAAAATTCAAAAAATTCAAATAACATATCGCAGCTATTTATTCCTTCATTTATGTTATGACTCGTGTTTCTTAAATTTCTTTTGAGATGGGGTTCAAACTATATTTCGGGGATAAATTGGTTTATGCAGTGAAAATATTGACTATTTACCAAATTTTGATATTGGCCTGAGTACCTTCCACCGACCCAAAAGAAAGGAAGCAGAAAGGAGCAGTCCAACTGGAAAGTGGTTTTGTGTGATGCAATAGTACTTTGTTCTATTTCTGAGAAAAATATATGTGTAGATATAAATTATTTGTGAAATTTAATTTCAAAACACGTGGTAAATAAAACTTTTATTTTAAAATCCACTACCTTCATTTCTTTGTGGAAGCAATCAAAGGGTCATAAGATTGATTAAACAATTACACTGATCTGTATATTAAGGACACGTGACATGCCTCCAGGTGTAATAATCTACCTGTACCTGGACACAACCGTTTGTCACCTGGACGGAAGCATGAATTGCTGAAGTAATATTCTACAATACGCAAAAAAATTATTGTAAAAAAATTTACCTTGATTTTCATATTAACTGCATTTTAATGTATAAAAATTTAATTTGAACACGTATATATTTCAATACGGATACCTGTTTGAAATAAAAATGTTAAAATTTTATTTTTTTTTATTAATTTAATCAGGACAAATGACCTTACGTTGTCACGGTAAAAATCGAGCCTACACCCCTTTAATGGCGGACGACTATGCGGCACCTGGTGGTCAAGTTCGATAACTTTGTAATCACCAATTTCTGAAAGCGTCTATACATGTAAAATATTGTTCACTAAGTCTTGTTTTATGACATTGATCATGTAAGAATTAAATGAAAAAAGATCTCACAAATTTACACCTTTTACAGTAATGTCTACATATGGCAAAGCAAGGATGGATAAAGCGACATTTTATTGAAACTATGAACATTTGTACAAATTATATTTCTATATTTTTTTGTTCATTTTTTTCTCTCTTTCTCAGTATATTTCATTGAGAGATTGTGTAGAGCGAAGCTGATGCATATTTTCAGTTTGCTTAGATTTTTTTGCAATGTACAATTTTTTAACTTTTATGCAAATATAATGTCTCGTGGTAGTGTATGCGTGTATTCCTATGGCATATAGGAACATCGATACTTCCACAAAAAAATATTTAACAACTTCATGTTGAAACAGTCATAAATTTGTGTCGTGTGCATTTAGTGCCTTTCAAAGTGCGGTGTGGATTCCTGAGCTGGAGATGATTCTGGCTATGATGTGTTTATGGAGGCGATCATGTTTAATGCGTATGCCGTGTTAAATGAAATACATGTACGTATAATTTCTAAATTATTGAACTTAATGGATAAAAGGTATACATAATCATGCGACGTTGTAGCTCTGTCCACTATTGGATAGATCATGTGATTTCACACTTCCATTATCTTGGTCCTAGTGCTGTTAATGATACGTTGCCAAAATAGATACCCAACACATTCAAATGATTTTCCTGCGTATACCTTGATATACGTTGTCTCGTGTACATTTACTCCGTATCCTTTCACTTTACTCCATGCTAGCCTAACACATTTCGTGGTTTTAATGCAATTTTACTTCGTGTATACTTACTCAATATATTTTAAAGAAATGGATTGGACAAGTTCACCTTCCTAGAAGAGTCCTGAATGGCCAGAAAGAAGTCTAATTGTAAAGAAATCGCCTTGTATTTACTGAGCATTTACTTTGGGATGTGAGCAAATGCCCAGTGTTGAAGGCTCTGTGTTGACGCCATTACATTTTCGATTGCATTGAGTCCAATATACAAATTGCAATACCTGTTCATGAAGTTAATCACCACAATTGACTGAAACACAGAAATGGGACGAGTGAACTTTACGATGTCCAGCCCAAGTGGCATTCTTGTTGTTTTATTCAAATTTGAATGCAAACTACATCAAAAATATTATGAAATATATTTCCCAATTAATTTTCTGTAATAAACGCGATTGAAATCTTACATTAAGGTGTGACCTTTCATCGTATATTTTCTAATTTGTACCTGTTTTCAGTTAATTATTTACATAACCTGGAGATGCATGGGATATCGTATACTTGATATTTAACCCCATCCATTTCCTTTTATTCAAGTTTCAATAAAGTCAAACGATCAGCTCACATAGGCGGATTTTGGGGGCGTAGGGGGCGTACGCCCCCTTTCCATCGCCAAAGAAAAAATGTGGTCGGAATTCTGTATTAAACTACCTATATACCTCTAATTATGCCCCCGCCTGAAAAGTGGGGGTATATAGTGATGGGGTTTTCCGTCCATCCTTCTGTCCTCCCGTCTTTCCGTCCGTCTGTTACACCCAAGGGCACCCATCTCTTATCCGCTACTCCTCCTGATTTTCATGAAACTTATCCCAGGGTCTTTGTGACAAAATGTAGAATTGCACCTCCTATTTCAGAATTTGATTTAATTGATTTATGGGGTTTGCCATAGCAAAACATTGACTTAGCCATTACATTACAAGGGGGTAGCAAT
>MJUU01056182.1:13372-30978 GCA_002080025.1 Modiolus philippinarum
AAAACAACGGCAGTAGAATACCGAAGGAACAAAGCACAAGATTACATAAATCAAAGTCCAGAGACAAGGCAATAGCAAGAACACCAAAAGACGGAAGACCAAAGACACCACATGCCCACAAAACACACGAAAATTACATATACAACACAAAAAACTAAACCACTAATAGAGTGAACTCTCAATAAACAAGAGTAACATCAGGTGCTCCGGAAGGGTAAGCATGTCCTGCTCTGTGCACAGCACCCGTCACACTGTCAGTGGGTCAATCCAGGGTAAAGTCAAAACCGGTAATGTCAAATCCGGGAAGACGCGAATCTAGCTGAAAATGTCAGTTTTTATTTGTGACACTGACATTTCATTTCTATCTATGATGTCGTGGTGACGGCCATACAATTTCTGAAGGGACGAAAGTAACAAAGGCTGAACATATTCCTGACTCAGCAGTTTTTGTGACAGTGCTTTTGCTCTTTCCACAAAGTCACTGTATGTACTGCAAAAGTTAACAACGACAGGAGCTCTGGACAGCCAGACTTGGTACCGGTACTAGCAAAAGCCTGAATCACTCATTTGACAAATTACAAATGACCGAAGTTACTGTTAATTTAGATTCTGCATATGCGCATTTCGACAACTTATGTCTCTTCAGTGCAGATAAAATCAAATCATTTGGAAATCCATATATCGAAAAAGGTGATCAGAATATGATTTTCCCATTGAGCCAATTTTCAATTAATTTTAGCGCTGGCGGTCATGTTTTTGTCGGATTGGAAACGAATTGCCATTATTTGTAAAAGCCCCTCACTACACAGTTCAAGTACAATTAAGTTAAATTTGCTTTAATATTTCAGAGCAGATAATGAAAAAAGTGTTTCCATTAAGGTCCATTGTAAAATTATGTTCAGCGCTTGCAGCCATGTCTTTTATGAGATACACACAAAATAAAACAAGTAATTGCAATGGATGGACCTTATATGCATCATTTCTGTAAAGTTTGAGGATTTTGCTGAAATGGTTTCTGAGGAAATATCAAAATAGGATTTTACCATAGGCCAATGTATAACAAAGTTCTGCATTTGTGGCATGTTCTTTTTATCATAGCGGGACAAAGGGAGCAATCTTTGTGAAGAATCTTCCTTTAGACATTCAAGTGCAGGTTAGGTAAAGTTGCTTCAATAGTTTTAGGGCAAATAATGAAAAAGGATGTCCTTCCCTTAGGATCCCCTGCTAAATCAAGTTTCGCCCTGGCGGTCTGCTTTTTTTATTGCTGGCATCGGAACGAAATCTTTGAAAAGAACCTTTCAAATGTCATTCTAGTAAAAATTGGTTGATATTGCTTCAGCATGTCCAAAAGAGATGATCAAGATCTGTAATATGAATTTCCAATAGCACCAATGTTGACCTATGTTGCATGCTACGTGTCATGTTTTGTCAAATTGTAACATAATGATCAATCTTTGTAAAGGGTCTTTCTCTCATCAATTCAGTGCAGTTAAGGTAAATTTGCTTCAATAATTTCAGAGCAGATGGTGAAATGATTTTTTCCTCAGTTCAGCTTTGATGGCCATGTTTTTATCGCATCGAAAGAAAATCAGCAATTATCGTATTACTAAAATACTTTCCATACGTCTTTGCTGTAAAGTTTGGTTGAATTTGATTCAGATGGTTGAGGGGAATTTGTCAAAATAAGAATTTCCAAAAGGGCCAATGTTCTGTGCTGAAAGCCACGTTTTTGTCAAATCCCAACGAAATTGGCAAATTTTGATATGGACGTATATTACGTCATTAGACTACAAATGTTACTGTTAATTTAGTTTCTGCATATGCGCATTTCGACAACTTATGTCTCTTTAGTGCAGATAAGATGTCCATATACCAAAATACGTTTAAAGCTGATAGAGAACAAATAACCAAAAGGATCTAAAATTGAAAAAGGCAAAATTCAGCTAAGGACAGAGCTATGCAGTTTAAATGAATTTTGTTCAATAGTTTCAGAGCAAATATGAAGATCATATTATGAATCATAATATGAAGAAACGAGCATTCTTCGTAAAGGACCTTCAATTCATCATTTCTGTAAAGATTTGTTGAATTTGCTTCCATAGTTTCGGAGAAGATGACAGTGTGAAAAGGTAATGGAAGACGGACAACGAGTGATGGCAATAGCTAACACAGACTCTTTGGACCAGATGAGCTTAAAGGCAACAAAATTGCAACTAAAAATTAAAATAATCTATATACATTGTATTTGATTTAATTTCTGCATTTTTGGATTTCCCCTATAAGCCATTTGCTACACTTATATATAATCAGCTGACGCACTTCATAAAATCAAAGTTGACAATATAAAATTCCTTAACGTTATTTCTTTTTCGTGGCCAAAACTTGCTGTTGAAATGTTGTATTTGACTATATGTTTTGATATCAATCTTGGAGGCAATTACGTGTTTAAAAAATCTTGGAATCTCAACCAATCTGTTGAAACAGTAACGGTAGTATTTTTTTAGTATTATTTAAGGGAAAACTACTGTGATTTTTGAAGAAAATTATCATCCAGGGGCCCACATGAGCCTGTCTCGCTCACCTGCTGCTACTGATCTAATAAGATTTCCGCACAAAGTTAAATGATTAATCTGAGGTGACAGCCAATTGGTACAGAAATAATTTAAATAATTTTTCATCTGGTAGATTACTGTCATGTTTCAACACTTAGTTTATGGAAATTTGTCTTGTGCAACGGTTTTCAATAATTAACAAATGTACACGATTTTTCCGTAAAGTTACATGTTAAGCAGTATTCCTTGGTGGCAACCATTTTAGATTTCTAATTTGTACAAAATTAATATATTATATTTTGATATATGAACATCATGTTACCATGCATAGTTAAAGACCAAACCAATTATTCATTTCTGCAGTTGATTTTTTTCATGAAACTTATCATAACCATTCTTCAAGGTATTTGGGACAATTTTCAAGTATAAAAAATAAAGGTCACCGAATTAGTTTTGTTGAAAAGTAGCTAAATTCGGCAGATGGAGAAATGACCAGGTTAACTTTTTACCCTTGCCATATCGGTAAAAATAGTTGAAACAACGGCAGTAGAATACCTAAGGAACAAAAGGGTGAAATTCACAAAACTCGAAGTCCAAAGACAGGACAAAAACGAGAACACAGAAAACAATGACGTTAGACACAAAAACGATGACGTTAGACAGATACAAAGCACAGAACCAGAAATTACAACATTCAGAACTAAGGCACTCACAGTGTGAACTCCAGTGAAACTGAGAGTGACATCAGGTGCTAAATTGCTAACGGATTTCTGTATTATAATCCGGTAAGTCTATAAATTTCAATAGCAAAGAACAATGTTTTAATGAGAAATTGATGTTTATTTTAACGCTTTATTACTTTCCCGCGCAAAATATAAGAAAATTTTGTTATCTTTTCTATTAAATTTTGAAAATTCTGCTGTCGATTTTTTTTTCTCATATTTTCAGAGCTTGTAAAGTTGCTTGTATTTATTAGAATGAGACAATAAAAACAATAGGTCACCGAACTCGTAAGAAACTTTTCATGGAATATACAAAAAATGCCCTTTTCGGCCACACGTCACTTGATTTTTTTTCTTTCAATGAAGATGACGTCACAGTAATAGACGTCGAAAGTTAGAGTATCGATAATGAATACCCGAAGCAATAATCTTAAAATCTGCTATTTCTGTACGGCAGTGCACTTAATGGAAACTTTCTTATTAATTAGCGTGATTTGAGGAGAAAGGTGCTACATTATTTTTTGTTTCAAATATTTTCCTTTGTTGTCCTGGATATAATCTTCATGGGAATACTGAAGATGTAAGAACGGTTGAATCAACCCGCATTTTATTCAGCAGGAATTCGGGATATACCACCCCTTTATCAGGATTCCACAATTTTCATTGTATTTTCGGGACTATGGCATGGAGCAGTATATTTTCTTGATCATTCGGGATTTTGAAGTTATTATCTCTGGATTTCCCCTTTTGACTCATTGCCTTCTTTATAGTCTAATGTACATTGATACTATTTAATTTTATGAACATGTTGCTCTAATAATGTCGGGCCTTTAATATATTTCATAGCCTTGAATTTATCGTTTTTTTTTCGTTTTGATACAACAATTAAAAAATGAAAATATTTGTTTCCCTTCCCGATGAGTAAAAATATTTTGAGCAAAAAAAAATCGTTTCCCAATTTGGGAATAATTGAAAATCCGANAGAAAAAAAAAAAAAAAAAAAAAAAAAAATCGTTTCCTAATTTGGGAATAATTGAAAATCTGAAGAACCAGATTATTATATTGGACTTCCAAGTTGGGGCTTTCGTGTAGATGGAGGTGGAAAGGGGACTTTTATCCTTCACTCCGTCCCCCGCTTTTTTCAGTGAAAGTCCTAGTAAAAGTTCATATTAGTTCTTATAGTTACTAAGATAATGTTAAATAAACTCCGATTAATTTTACGATATTGGCTATGAAATCAGCAACTTGAAAAAAAAAACATGCTGCAACTTTTTTTTCAAAATATAATGAATCGATTTAAGGAAAAGAAGAAAACCGAAACCAAAACAAAAAGAGGTCGTTCCTTCAGAGCATCCTAGCAAATGGTGTAAGAGCCGAAAATTTGGTCCATGAATTTTTCATCTCGAGGATCGAAACACAGACCCTAATTCGTTCCGCAGTCCGACGCTGGTTTATGCGATAAATGTGTCACAATTTTACAAATTATATCAATAATAGGAATCTATGATATATAATTTGTACATTTTATGGATGGTCGCCGAATCGCACAGGAATATTGCCAATTTTTTCATATGTCTACAAAAGTTAACGAGGCTTAATATTGTTCCACCTTATTTCGATACAAATTATGTTTTTGTAATTTGATTACTTATTTTTGTCGAACCTTCGACGATAGTCGAAAAAAAGCGAGACATAGGTATAGTGATTCCGGCGGCGGCGTCAACAATTGTTTAAGTTTTTTCTTGGGTCTGTTTAAATCAACCACCAGTGCTAGCCTATTGATATTTGGTATGCAGTTGCATTAGCATCAGTACAACTCAGTTTCAGTGGCGTTTTATGTCTATGCCCCTGCCGTCATGCTCCACTGACTTCGAAATTTTGCACTCTTTATCAAAGTTTAAGTTTTTTCTTGTGTCTGTTTAGCATCAACCACTCATAGTTGGCCATTGATAATCAATACTAGTATGCAGTTGCATTAGGATCAGTACAGATCAGTTTCGGTGGCATTTTATGTCTATGCCTCTGTAGTCATGCTCCACTGACTTTGAAACTTTGCACTGTTAATCAAAGGCTTAAGTTTTTTCTTGTGTCCGTTTAACATCAACCCCTCATAGTAGCCCATTGATCTTTGGTATGCAGTTGCATTATCATGATTGTGATCAGTGATACATTTGGTATCATGGCTGCTGCTGGAGATCAATGAGCAGATTCATGCGATGCAAGGGAAAGGCGAGACATATCCTGTGTCAACAACTTATTATTTCAAAATTATTCCAATTCTTCATCATCAACGCAGCCAGTGAACGTCATTCCGCTGATCTTCCACACCGTGTGACGTCATTGACGTCTTACAGAATAATGACAATGCGCTGCGATATGCGTATAAACAATTGTTGGTTTGGTCTTTAACATCACCTAATACATGAAGCGGGTTTCAAGAATTTGCAATTTACATCTTCCAAATATCTGCATGGTTGTCATCTTAGATTTATGGTCAGTACTAAAATCATATAATTATTTGATGACCATCATGTTGCAAAGGTTAGTTAATATCAATTTGATTTAAGAATCAGTTTACAATTATTAGCAATTCTAATATGACGGCCTTCAAACGCTTTGTATCCAAACCCGTGGTAAAAATAATATATACTTATGGGTAACGTCATAAACAAATGACGGTACTTTCGATAACGTCATAAAAAGTTTTACATCAGTTTTTGCAACGTCACAGACCAACTAGTGGCATAAAATGGCGTTTCATTCCATGTGTACTAGGAGGAATTCTTCTAATCGGAACCTTGTAAGTGTCCTATTAGAATCGAAATAATTAAGGTCGCTCGGGGTAAAATATTCGCCATAAAGTGCCAGCCTGTGGTAAAAATAATATAAATATATTGCTACTGTTAATTATTTTTAATTACATTTTCACATAGGGTCCAATGTTAAACTAAGATTATTTGCACTGGCAGCCATCTTGGACTTATGGTCCATACTAAACTCATACATTCGTTCATTGCCCACCGTGTTACAGTGCTTAGGTAATATTAACTTGATGAATAAAACTCAAGACTACTATACGCATCGAGTGTACTGGGAACGTCTTGTAATCAATGCAAAAGATCGATTTCCGGACCACCAATGTTCAACATCTCTACAGAAGTCAAAACGGAAACGTTTTTACAAGTGTTCGTGGAAAGAAAAATTTGATTGGGCTGTTGGTTGAATCAAGCAACCTGGGGATGCATATTTACAAAATAATAATGCAGATAGTAAAAAGTTTTGTCAGTAGTTAAAAGAACACAAATTTTTAGGTCGGAATTAAACTTTGATCCATTTTGCCCAGTTATGGCATGCAAATATTTGTTTATGTTTTGAAAAGGGTCCAAGTAAAAATCATAATCAGCAAATGTGAAACAAGGTACATGTATTCAAGTGTAAAATACTTTTAAATGATTGCAAAAATGTATTAAGTATAACTTAATTGTCTCTGATATTAATAGAAATATTGCTGAGTATAAAATTGACAATGAAATATAAAGTGTCTGTGACAAATAACGATTAATTACTCCGTTATTTATAGATCCTCTTAAAAACAGGATTTACCAAAGGGAGATAATAATAGACAATCATGATGTCTGTTTAAGATGTAAGCAAGTACGTTTACTATAGTATATAAATTGTGTAAATAATTGATTGGTAAATGAATAATTGAGGTGAAAAAGTTCGTCGAGCGCTTATATTACAAAATATTGGATGAAAAAAGTTCGTCACGCGTTATGACCTGATTTTTAACCATCCAATGCAGGTCATGACCAGATTTTTGGTCATAGGAGGTTGACAGGTATGTAAAAATGTGTTCCAGAATTAACAATTTACAATTTTTTTGCATAGGGTCCTATGCTTAAATAAGTTCCCCTGTGATGACCGTCAAGGTGTCAAACCTGCTAGACATATAGAAATTTGTTCAACCATTTGCTTTTCAAAATTTACATCCGTCTCTTATTAGTTTTTTTAATATTTGAATATTTTTTAATATTACTCAAAAGGTATAAAAATCGTTAAATTTCAATAAAAATTGCAATTACACTTGTATGGTGGTTCATTCTGTTTTTGTGAAAATGACAGTAAAGGTATATCTTGACATGCTTAACATTTTTGTCATTACAATATAACCTCTATCTCCTATCGCTTCTAATTTATTAGACCCATATAACAAAGTTTTTGAAAATTTTATTGAAAAAGGGCAATAACTCCATGACAGGTTTCTGATTTTCTTCAAAACTGCAGGGCAGGTTGATCTTGCTATGCTAATTATTTCTACTCTGTGTCAGATATTTGATACATGTAACAGTTTTTGAGTTATTTGTAACTAGAGGCTCAGAGACTGAGCCTGTATCGCTCACCTGACAAAACGCTTCTATGCCATGCATGAACAAAAATGATTATGTTTTTTCCAATGGGGTAGGGTGTTTAGGTATGTTCTCAATTAGCACCCGTATGTTTTGTCTGATCCTATTGAAATGAGTAATTTTTGCAAAGGACCTTCTATACATTTAGTATAATTTGCTTTAATTGTTTTGAGAGAAAATGATGAAAAGGATGGATTTCTCATACTGGGCTCCGATGTTTAACTATGTTCTGATCTTAAGGCAATGTTTTTGTCGGATAGAAATGAAATGTGCAATTTTTGTAAAGTACCGTCATCATTCCTGTAAAGTTAGGTTGAATTTGCTTCAGTGGTTTCAGAAGAGTAGATGAAAATGTGATTTTCCCATAGGGTCCAATGATAAACTATATTCCGTGCTGGCAGCCATGTTTTCTAACGGATTGGAACGAAATGAGCAATCTTTGTTAAGGAACTTCTATTCATCCATCCTGTAAAGTTTGGTCGAAATTGCTTCTGCAGTTTCAAAGGAAAAGATGAAAATGTGATTTTTCCCATAGGGTCCAATATTAAACCTAAGTTCCACACTGGCGGCCATGTTTTTATTGGATCAAAACGAAATGAGCAATCGTTGTAAAGGACCTTCCATTCATCATTCCTTAAAGTTTGGTTGAATTTACTTCAGTTATTTCAGAGGAGTAGATGAAAATGTGATTTTCCCATAGGGTCCAATGTTAAACCATGCTCCGTGCTGGCGATCATGTTTTTCGTCGGATCGGAACGAAATGAGCCATCTTTGTTAAGGACCGTAAGTACATCACTCCTGTAAAGTTTGGTTCAATTGGCTTCAGCCGTTTCAGAGCAGAAGATGAAAATATGATTTTTCCCATAGGGTTCAATGTTAAACTTAAGTTCCGCGCTGGCGGCCATGTTTTTATCGGGTCGGAACAAAATGAGCAATCTTTGTAAAAGACCTTCCATACATCATTCCTGTAAAGTTTGATTGAATTTGCTTAATTATTATAGAGAAATAGATGAAAATGTTCTGTTCCCATAGGGTCCTATGTTAAACCATGTTCCGTGCTGGCCCCCACGTTTTTCATCGGATTGGAACGAAATGAGCAATCTTTGTTAAGGACCGTTAGTACATCATTCCTGTAAAGTTTGGTTCAATTTGCTTCAGCCTTTTCAGAGCAGAAGATGAAAATGTGATTTTTCCAATAGGGTCCAATGTTAAACCTAAGTTCCGCGCTGGCGGCCATGTTTTTATTGGATCAGAACGGAATGAGTAATCTTTGTAAAGGACCTTCCATTCATCATTCCTGTAAGGTTTGGTTGAATTTGCTTCAGTGCTTTCAGAAGAGTAGATGAAAATGTGATTTTCCCATAAGGTCCTATGTTAAACCATGTTCTGTGCTGGTGGCAATGTTTTTCGTCGGATCGTAAAGAAATGAGCCATCTTTGTTAAGGGCCTTAAGGACATCATTCCT
The DNA here is from genome assembly GCA_002080025.1 of Modiolus philippinarum. Taxonomy (NCBI): domain Eukaryota; kingdom Metazoa; phylum Mollusca; class Bivalvia; order Mytilida; family Modiolidae; genus Modiolus; species Modiolus philippinarum. Next base: position 22,521 of record MJUU01056182.1, read on the forward strand.
GTAAAGTTCGGTTCAATTTGCTTCAGCCTTTACAGAGCAGAAGATGAAAATGTGATTTTTCCCATAGGGTCCAATGTTAAACCTAAGTTCCGCGCTGGCGGCCATGTTTTTTATCGGATCGGAACGAAATGGGCAATCTTTGTTAATTACCTTCCATACATCATTCCTGTAAAGTTTGGTTGAATTTGCTTCAGTGGTTTCAGAGGAGTAGATGAAAATGTGATTTTCCCATAGGGTCCTATGTTAAACCATGTTCCGTGCTGGCGGCTATGTTTTTCGTCGGATCGGAACGAAATGTTCCATCTTTATTAAGGACCTAAAGTACATCACTCCTGTAAAGTTTTGTTCAATTTGCTGCAGGGTTTTCAGAGCAAAAGATGAAAATGTGATTTTTCCCATAGGGTCCAATGTTAAACCTAAGTTCCGCGCTGGCGGCCATGTTTTTTATCGGATCGGAACGAAATGAGCAATCTTTGTAAAGGACCTTCCACAAATCTTTCCTGTAAAGTTTGGTTGAATTTGCTTCAGTGGTTTCAGAGGAGATGAATATGTGAAAAGTTTAACGGACGAAAGGACGACGGACGCCAAGTGATGGCAATAGCTCACACTGACCCTTCGTGTCAGGTGAGCTAAAAAGCAGCGATTTACTCCTGTTCTATTTTTAGTAACAGCGGCAATGTGTTTGGTATGTGGACTAATCCAACACAATTTTGAAACTGCATACCCTGGTGATGAATCAGGTCAAGTTTGGTAACAATTTGCCCAGCAGTTCAGAAGAGAAGCTATTTGGTGATGGATGACAGACAGATGACGAAAAGTGATGGCAACTCACATGGCCTTTTAGGTCAGGTGAGCTTATATGATCAATAAATCAAAATCAAAATTGCTAAAGGACTAAAAAAAGGCATTGGTGTTCCACGGAACACATGTGTCACCTGCACTATATATATACAAATAAAGAATTTCTGTTTTGCTATATAATGATAATCAGAAAAAAATCAAAATGCATGGGCACATCTACAACATTCTGCAAATTTGGTTGGAAAGTACCATTTTGGGATAATGGAGGCATACCCTTATGACTCCAAAAACCTGAAATGACAAAGTTCAAACATAGCTAGAAAATCTGAAAAAAAATCATAATTAATCAAATCTAAATACATGGTGCACATCTGCAATATATATTGAAGCATTCCTGCAACTTTGGAAAGGACCAAGCGGTATAGGAGGAGTTGCGGATAATGGTGGTATACCCTATGACTCCTATAAGCTAAAATGACAAAGTCACAAGATAGCTAAAAAATCTGTTCAAAAAATAAATGAAAAACAAATGGCATGGTGCACATCTGCAATATATATAGAAGCATTCTTGCAAGTTTGGTTGAAAGTACCAAGCAGTCTAGGAGGAGTTGCGGATAATGGAGGTATATACACTATACAGCTATGACTCCAATACGCTAAAATGACCAAGTCCAAACATTGCTAGAAAATCTGAAAAATATCAAAATTAATCAAAAACTAAATACATGGTGCACATCTGCAATATATATTGAAACATTCTTGCAAGTTTTGGTTTGAAAGTACCAAGCGGTCTAGGAGGAGTTGCGGATAATGGAGGTATACCCTATGACTCCAATAAGGTAAAATGACCAAGTCCAAAGAAAGCTACAAAATCTGTAGAAAAATAAATGAAAAACAAAATGCATGGTGCACATCTGCAATATATATTGAAGCATTCCTGCAACTTTGGTTGAAAGTACCAAGCGGTCTAGGAGGAGTTGCGGATAATGGAGGTATACCCTTTGACTCCAATAAGCTAAAAATGACAAAGTCCAAATATAGCTTCAAAATTTGGAAAAACATAAATAAAGAAAAACTAAATGCATGGTTCACACCTACAATACATACTGAAGCATTCCTGCAAGTTTCATTGGAAAGTACCCAGTGGTTTAGGAGGAGATGCGGATAATGGTAAAAATTTTGGAGCCATATAGACGGACGGACGGACGGACGGACGGTCGGACGGACAGACTGACGCAAGACGACGGATGGTGATCCCTATGTGTAGATCCTGCACTAGGTGCAGGCGACACCAAAATGGAAGGGGTGTGCATCTTATGGCTTATTTGTGTTTTTCTAGTGCAGTTCCCTTGTAAATTGTGGCATGTGATTGTTTTCTGCCATTGTAGGTGTTTACTGTTATCCTTTGTATGTAATTAAAGTACAGTTCAGTACTTCAAGCATGGTGTAAAACAGCAATCAATTTACAATAAAATTTATTATTAATAATATCATACAAATAACAACACTTAAAATAAAATTTGCACGATAACAAAAGAATATCAACAGGGATTACAACAATAAATAGGTTTCTAATAATATAATATATTACAACTTTTCATCATATGGTTCCCTATATATTGTATAATAATTACCATTTAGATATATATAGGAGAACATTACAGTAACATTAGTTTAAAGTTTAAACTATCAAAATTATAGTTTAACTTAGCACCTTTTCAACAATTTATGTCCCAAAGGTTCTGTTGGAATCAAATGATCGAAAGTTTAATATCAATAAGATGATTGAGTGCAATGTTCATCAGTATAACTACTGCACCACCATAGCATGGCTTTGCTCCAGGATAAATGGATGACTTTTTTCTACACTGACAAATCAGAATATTCATAAAGCATATTTTTACTATAGAAAATAAGCTCTTTTAAACAACGGCAGTAGAATTTCGAAGGAACAAAGGGGTGAAATTCACAAAAATCGAAGTCTAAAGACAGGGCAAAAACGAGAACACAGAAAACAATGATGTTAGACACAAAAACAATGACGCTAAAATAACAGGGATGGAAATAATGTAAATAATGCAGAATACTTTGATAATTTTCTTTAAATAATGTGTATACCTGAACATGAATTGTTTATCATAAACAGTCGAACTTGGATGGCTTGAACACATAAGAGACCAATGAAAACAGTTTGAGTTAGACAGGTGTTCAAGTTACCATGGTTGATTTATATATAAAATTTATTGGAGGGACAACAAAATTGGTTTAAGGTAGCCAAGGAGTTCGAGGAATTGCAGTGCGAGCCAGGGAAGTTCATCTGTACTTCTGCCGAGTACTTAATTTGGAACTGCTGAGAAGAATAGAGGCTAAATTGACTAAAATTAGCTTTAAAATACAATTGACTTTGCCAATTACACTGTGATGACAATAATCTTACAATCACATCTTTTAAATAATTAAATAATATCCCCAGCAAGTGAGGGGGAATTTTACATCAATACTGTTTATTTTCGAATTTGCTTTTTTAAATATATGTTTTTGAGAGAATAGATAATGCAAAACATGTTTTACCTTGATATGGATCCACATGTGTATAAGCATTTGAATATCAAAATCATGAATACTTGTATTAAGTTATATCAGCCTTTGAAAATTGATTGGATTTCTATACATTTTTGATGAAACGAATAAATCTAATGATAAAGTTTTCCTGTTGGATAACATTTGTCTCGATTTTCATAGGATTAAATTTTAAATATTAGTAAGAAGCAAATTGCTCTAAAACACTTGAACTGAAAAATAATAAATGAAATATGTTACAACCAATCACTGAAATAAAATGGTAATGACAAATTTGAAACCAGAAGTTCCAATACCCTATATGAGGTTGTTTTTAAATTTTTGCTTTATTCACAGTTATTTGATGTCACATGATTCATTAGGACTTTCTACAATAAATGATAACATTTTTAACCCCCGAAAATAACCACTTACAAGACATTAGAAATGGAACAAATTATATGTGAATATTGTTAATTGTTCAACAATATTAAGATAAATCTCTTAATCATACACAATATTAGTTCATGATATTATAAAATTCTGAAGCATAACTAAAGTCTTAAATTCATCTACATGTAATTATAAAATGCATGAATAAGCTACATCTTGACTACAAAGGGCGACACATAATGAGTGTAATTAGCACCAATACATGAGGTTTCCTTCTTTGCATATGTTTTCCAAACAGATTGTCAATGTTTGTCTAAATCAGGAAATACAAAACTTTTACTAACACTGAGTATTTTTGAAGTGTATTTCAATTATTTAAAAATCACCAAAAAAGATAAATGCAATGACTACATCAAGAGAAGCAGGACAAATGTTCTAAGCTGAAAATGAGAGTTTCACAGTATTTACTTCAAGGTCCAATATCAAGGGACTGTTGTCTTTTTTACTCAACATCCAAATCAATGAAGACAAAATGAAATATTTTCAATCCAAATTGGAGAAGACTCAAAACTTTAGGAAATTACCAAAAGACCATTTCTAAATAATATGCCATCCTATACTGGTAATACCTTTAAATTATCTTGTGATCTACATGTGTATTTCTGCCATAAGAAATATTACCTGTACTAGAAAAACCTGATCTGCAAATTGATTTTTTTGGATGCCACAAGGTATTTAAAGTAGTGTTCCTTTAATTTAGAAGTGATGAATTCTATGAAAGATGTATTTCTGTTAAAATATTTGGCCCGCATGTCATATCCCACTATGATTGTACAATAAAATAAAGGATTTCAGACTACACCAATTGTAAAGTTTCTTGAACTACTGAAAACAGGATATCCATAAATTATTTATAAAAAAATTGTGTTGACATATTATGTTTGGTAGATATCAATTCTTCATGAATACAAACAGAACAGATCTTTTGCATTATTAAGAGTATGTTGGATTTCTTGATGCTAACCCTTCACACTGTTTAGAAAATGAATATATATGTAGACATATAATTTGTAGAATAAAGACAGATGAACATACTTTATACAAAACTATCATACAAGTTCTCTCATTTACTTATCTCAGTTCATTTGGATTAAGGCTGTGACATTGTGAATAAAATATATTTTACTGTTTAATGCATAAATAATAGATTTCAAGGTGGTAACATTTAATGTACATACTGCTAGAAATCAAACAAAAGAGTTTCATTCCATTCCAAACTAACACAAAAATATAGAACATATTTGGAATTATTGCATACTTTATTACAGTATACTTTTGACTGTTTTTGATTTCTTAATGCAAAATCTGAAGACCTCAGATACTTTACAAATGGTTACTCATGAATCTCAAAAATATGGCTACTGATAACTTATTAACTTATAAGTATTTTTGATTACAAATGTCAATTAAATAATTTATATAAATACAGGAATCATTCTTAAACAAAACAAAAATCGTTTTTATTTTCAATATTTATGAATCTGATAATTCGTCAATTATTCAAGAGAGATAACTTTAATTCTTATTAGGCAAATCAATCTATCTCCAAAACATTTTTTCTTTTAAAACTAAATCAAAATGTTTAAGATTTACAATTGTATTGGATCTTTACAATTTTAAAATTATTTGTTGTAAGAATATTGGATGAAAGACAAAAACTGTAAATCTTTTAGATGAAAAATCTAGAAACACTGTGTCTGAAATATGCAGATAATTCTATTATAAATCTANATATGGACCTGTTAGGTTTATATTGACCGAGGATGAAGTACGAGGTCAATATATTCCTAACAGGTCCATATTTAACATATTGTCAGAGTAAAAAGTCCATCATTTTTATATTACATATGTAGTTTTATGGTATCTCATTACATTTTGGTGGAGGATAATTTTGTCAATGCATGGGAATTTAACTAGAAATAGAACCTTTGTTTGAAGGCGGGTGTGGATCTGCCTTCATCTAGAATGGGTTACATAAGTGCTCATATGATAAATAAATGCCGACATTTCTCTAATATTTGCAAATAAAAAAAACAAACAAGTAAGCCTTTTTATTAACGTACGCGTGTTTACATGAAGTGTGCAATAAAAACATGTGACAACAATATTTTTTTCATTAATTTCAGTGGTTGCTCTGTAGAAACAGTTTAATACCCCCTTTTATTTCCCCAGCGGAAACTCCTATTAATGTGTTAAGCGTTTTCCATTATTTTTTTAATTTATTTTTTCATAAGACCTTTCTTAGTGTAAAATTTAGTCTGAAAGTCGAACCAGACATGTATCGTCAATAAAACTAAAAATAGAAACATAGCGTCAATATACTTAAAAATAGAAACATGGCGTCAATATAACCTAAAATTAGAAACAACGCCGAAATATACTGAATATTCTTAAAATCACGCCACCTATTAACCAATGAGAATAATAGGAACTTATACCATATGTAATATTTGGAATTATTGCATTCTTTATTACAGTATACTTTTGACGGTTTTTGATTTCTTAATGCAAAATCTGAAGACCTCAGATACTTTACAAATGGTTACTCGTGAATCTCAAAAATATGGCTACTGTAACTTATTAACTTATAGGTATTTTTGAATACAAATGTCAATTAAATAATTTATATAAATACAGGAATCATTCTTAAGCAAAAACAAAAATCGTTTTTATTTTCAATATTTATGAATCTGATAATTCGTCAATTATTCAAGAGAGATAACTTTAATTCTTATTAGGCAAATCAATCTATCTCCAAAACATTTTTTCTTTTAGAAATAAATCAAAATGTTTAAGATTTACAATTGTATTGGATCTTTACAATTTTAAAATTATATGTTGTAAGAATATTGGATGAAGGACAAAAACTGTAAATCTTTTAGATGAAAAATCTAGAAACACTGTGTCTGAAATATGCAGATAATTCTATTATAAATCTCAAATGAAATATAAACTTATCTTTTGTCAAAAACATGCAATACATTACATGAAGTAACGTTTTAAATACAATTAGGAAAATTAAATTATATTCAAATGTACACATCTTATTACAAATGATTGAGACTGATTTCATTTCTATACACTTGTTTTCCTGGATACAAATAATATCTACAAAGTTTTTACAAAATCTATAATACAATGCCATTTCTGTCACTGAATAAAATAATACATCACATTTTTCTACGTCCTTATACTACTTGTTCATTCTAAATGATTTGTGATTATTAAAGCATTTAATCATATGAGATCATTTGAAACATCAACTACAACATTCCACTACCCAATCCGTAAAGACATACAGATGATTTTTTTTTATTTTGTAATAAGTTCTCCAATACTTTCACTGGATTCATACAAACAAAAGATATCCTTCACAAGTGGAAATAATCCTTATATAAATGTATTAACACATATGGCACAATGTTTATAGTCAGATTCATCAATGCATTACAACAACCTTATTTAATTTATGTTATTTACTTATTCCAATCAAACCTAGATCACAAATAAATGCAAAATATATAACAAGTAAAATTGGGCTGTTTTCATTTATTAAGTTGGTTTACAGATCCGCCGACCAAATTTTTTGGAAATTGAAAAAAATATAAACACAGATTTGTATGGCACGCCAAAGCCACAAAAATGAGATAAAATAGCATTATCTCTGGTAATGCTATTTTATCTTAATTTTTGTGGTTTTGGCGCTGATAATACATCATTACCTCCTGATAAATAAATATAGTAAAATTTTTAACATAGTTCTCTATGAATCACAGAGATTGTAATTCTTATCTTGAGGTAATAGGGTACTATCTTACTTATCAGTTAACAGGTAATGAACTTACTTATCAAGTAACCATGGTAACAGGTAATGAACTATCATATAATAGATGGCAAATTGAAATATTCTATTTTAGACAAAAATGACTATCAACTCTGAACTTCTATTGATGTAGAATATTCTTATTGACAGATAATGCAAAGTATAACATAATCTATTATAACTATTTAGTTTCTTTCAGTCCTTGAAAATATAGTGTGTGTTTGTATTATGTAATTTTCAATTCTGTATTCACATAAAATCCGTACAACCGGAAATAGAACAAAAATAATTACTTTTTAAATTTTTACTTGATACAATTTTTTTATTTTTGTTAGTTTCAATTAACAATTACATAATTCTGCGAAGGTGTCACACTTACATGTATATCTCATAGAATATACATTCATGTAACGATCACGGGTGAGTGGATGTCGAGACAGGTAATTTAAAAGATGAGATATTGTGATGTTGTAATATTTGATAGATAAACATGACTTTATTCCCATAAACACATTTTATAAAGACACAGAGAAAATACAAAATATATACACCCATAAATACAAAATTCATTACAAATGGAAAATGGATAAATCTAAATAAAAGCAAGAAAAAAGAAATAGAAAAGAAATCCTATTACATTTCCAAATTCTCTAGGATCATTATTACATAGTTTTTCAGAATAAATTATCTGATCTAAAAAGATTGAATTTGATAAGTTATTGAAATTTATCTATCTACATCTAATTGGTTGCAACATAAATCAGATAATACAGTTACATAAATCAAATAATACAGTTTCCCACAGATATTTCGTCTGATTGG
>MJUU01056182.1:31070-41668 GCA_002080025.1 Modiolus philippinarum
CCAAAACCACAAAAATTCAGATAAGATAGCATTACCTGACATAATGCTATTCTATCTCATTTTTGTGGCTTTGGCGTGCCATAGATTTGTATTTGTAAATTATTATTATTAGACCTTCTAATAATGCACAGAAATTCATTAATGTTTACATAAAGAGGTCAATTAACAGTGATGCCCTGACCAAGTGGAGACTTAATTTTCCATTAGAGCATAACAACAAATGGTTTGACTTAGTTGATAACTGAAAATTTTGTGAGTTTAAATTTAAATTTTTTCCTCCTCAGACCCTAAATTGTTTTTCCGCCTCAGAGCCTAAATTGTTTTGGCTTATGTCTGTAAACCAACTTATTCAATTTAAACAGCCTTGTATTAAAAAATCTAACATGATTTAAAGGGAGTACAAGCTTCAATTTTCAAAGGCATTTGATATCCTTTGGTTTTATCCCTTGAAACAGGATTAAATATTTTTGCACAATGATCACATTTCCTCGTCATAGGTCACTTTAAAAATGCATAAAATAGACCATGTAGAAAATTTTATCAAATTCAAATAATATTTTTCACATATATAGGCAGCTTATAAAAAATGAAGGAATACTCTAGAAAGAATGGTTTCCCCCAAAATTTTGACTTCTTATTTATCAATAATTCTTACAATATTTTAACATTTTATCATTTTTTGCTGATATTGTTATTTATGCTTTTTAAAGCAAATCTGTTTAAAACAGAAGGCAAGTGTTTTAATACATTAAAATAACAAATTTCCTACCTAAAAATAATCTAATTTTTAACCTTTACCTTAAAATATGTATTGTGTTTATGTTTCATGATTAAACAGATCAAACATGATTGAATCTTAACAATTACTCAAAGAAATGCAGGAACATTCAATTGACAATGTTTGATAATTGTACTTCTTCACTTTTTAATGTTATTTACTGAGTATCTATAACTTGAAGGACTTCCTTAGCAACAAAAGAAAGACAAAAAAATAAACAGACATTCTTTCTTTTCCAAGATAAAAATATGACAGAAATGTTCATTTATCTGATTTTGACAAGTCATGAATACTTCTTTTCCAGAAAACTCTTTTTATCTAAGAGATCTCAGTGGGCAAACGAAAACTAATAATAAATTTATTAATACAATTGAATAGGTGATTTGCCATTTACTGGCTGTTTAAATTGTTTAAAAGTTTTACTAAAGAGGAATTACAATGTAATTTAATCGAAATCAAGACCATGTGATACCAGATAAATCATCAGATTCACCAAAGACATTCTTATTAATTATTACCCTGCCATATAAAATCTATTAACCCATTTCATCCTGCGGCTAACCGACCCCCTGCAGAAAATGACATTTTCTGACGATTTTTACTTCTAACAGTCAACCTGGAAGTCCTGAAGTAAGGTCAGGTACTCTACCTTTCTTATCAGTAGTTAGTACTCTTATCACGTGACTTGTGTTAGAATTGTGACTCAGGTCGTTCAAAGAAAACGCTGGCTATAGATGTTTATGGAAAGCCGGTACGGTCAAAAATGCTAAAGGAATAGGGGCGGTAAGGGCGTTATTTGGCCTGAAAAATAAATTTGGTTGAATTCAAAGAATTTTCTCATTGAAATGTTCTATTGGTATGGCTTTTCATTAAACAGTAACATTTCTCAAATATTGATGTTTGATCATTGAGTTTTTGAGTGTAAAACAAGGGACAAATTGAAGATTTTGTAGAAAAATGACAAATTTGACCAATTTTGATTACTTTTTCTGCATAGGAAATATCGAGCACATGCAAGAACCACAAAATTATTTGTATGAGAGGTTCAATTCATTTACACCAATAAGTTGGTAAATTATCTAATTGGTTCTTGAGTGTGCTCGATATTTTTTATTAGGAAAACTGCTCGGAAATCAGCCAAATTCGGTATCTTTCTATGAAAATGCTCAAAAGTTGCCTTTTCATGACGTTAGAACTATACCTATTGTGATGTCATTTGTTCTAACTTGTATTTTTTCTGTAAATGGGATCTAAGCTTTGAAACAAACATGAAAGAAAATCTTGAGGAGCAATTTAGAAACTCACTGGAATCTTGGGCCAAATCAACCCCTTATTCACCTTGTCCTTTGTGATTTTTCAACTTGTTAGGGCCCCAGTTACCCCTAGCTTGTATTTCTTTATTCTTGAGTATTATTTATGCATCCTTTATTTATGTATGTGTAATATACAGCTATTTTTTTTCAGTTTTAGGTTCCTGTCGTGTCTGAAATCTCGTTTTCTGTTACCCACCCCCTTAAATTTCTGAGAATTTCAAGTCTATATAAATCACACGTCAGTTTATTGGCCGTAATTTCTAGAAAACGGGTCATTACAACCTCTTTCTATGAAAACTTTTGAAAGAGGCTTGTCAGCTGAAGAAATATAACAGAAGAATTTAAATTCAGATCTATGGTGGGCAATACTGGACATTAATGCAGGTTTTATCCAAACTACGACTGGAGTCGTATTCAGGATAAAAAGGGTTAATAGAATATAAAACAAAACAAGATACATAAAAAGTCATATTATTCTGACAAAGTTCATCAAACATTTTGAAACCACACAATTCAAAAGAAAATATTTTTACATTTGTTGGAAATCACTGATTTTCTCTTGGTCCAGAGTTGCTTCACTTTGCATAAGCAAATCAAAATTGGAATAACCTTTTTTTACCTTGTTTTAATATCATGTGTTTATGTTCACTTGGGATAGCTTTAGAAGATATACTGAGTATAGTGTTTTGATGTTCTTAAAATGTTTAGATGAATTTCGTTCACCAGTAATCTCTAACTGTTAACTTTTTTTCTTTTATCTTTCTCTTTTAAAACAAGTAAATTTACAGTTGTATTTATTTTCCAAGTTAAACATAACCTACCCAAAACAAAAAAAAAATGAAATAAGTAAATGCTTTGTAGAAAGACACATTCGATTCAATTCAAATCATTAGAAAGAATAAATACAAAATGAAAATAATGGTAAGTTAATTGAGACTAAATTGTAGTGTAACAGACTTATACAACCAATCAAATCTTCAAATCCACCATAATACAAAATAATCAGCCATTCAACAAAGACATGGAAAAAATAAAATTTCATTTCATGAATTACATATAGATTTAAATGCATTTTATTTAGTTTTAATTTCACATTAATTTCTTGGATTTGCTATGAAATTAATTTTATGTTAATATAATCTCAATTAAACTGGCAGTGTTTTATTTTGTAAAAATATGCAATTTGGTCTACAGCAAACATACAATATCACCCAAAACTTCACTAAATCACCAACATGTGTATCAGCATATTTATACTTTCAAAATTTAAAATCAAAATATAAGAGAAGAATTGCAACAAAATTTTAACACTTCACATGAAAATATGTCATTTACTTTCACCACATACATGTACAATCAAACAATGCAACTAGCTATATATATATATAGTTTGACATGGTTTGAATAAATCTAATCAATATTTCAGAAAAATTTTCATTCTTATTTGTGCTACTTGAATTTTTCAGGTGAATACCATCATTTACTGTTGGGAGCAATATTTAAAGGCAAAGGCATTCTATATTTCCTTTGAAGGCTTGCATTACAAGTACAGTGGTATATGTTAATTATGATCTAAGATTTAATTGTCACAGAGGACTGATTTTCTTGTTGATTTTTTACATTAAAATCAACAATTTACTCCCCTGTATCTTTAAAAACACTGCTATTTCTTTAGTTCAAACATAAAATTTCACATGTCAATTTTTTCTCTTTCTTGACTGCAGCTTGAAACTATATCTAAGCTATGTAGCAGATTATGATGCACTGTTTTAAATCATTTCATTCAAGTGTACACAAAATGTGTTATTTAGTTTGGCTTGCCATTAAATCATTAAGTTATATATGCACAAAATAAATGGTACACCTTACCTAATTTTCACAGTGAATATTTTCAAACCAAAAACTTTTACTGAATTTTTTGTCAAAACATAGAAATTCCTGTCACAAAATATTTCATTTAACATTATTGCAGTAACATAATCCTGTTTTTTTTTTGCATAAAAAATGGCTACTGATTTAAAAAGCTACTACAATTTCACTCTATATACATGTAGTATATTAAATACTACAATATGAACTATTGCATCACAGACATTTGATTTTTTTTCTCCCATTCAAACCAAGCTATATTTCTGGATAAAACTATCTACAGTGAGACCTGTCTAAACCAAACCCCTTCGGCACCTTAGATTTGGTACGATTTAGACAGGTGTTCGGTTTACACAGGTTCAAAATATATAGAAATTCATAAAAAAGTTCTTCACATCATGTTTGGTTTAGACATGTTTTCGGTTTAGTCAGGGTTTGGTTTAGACAGGCTTTGCTGTACTTAAACTAAATTCTCATTTATAAAAAAAAATACACATCCAATCAACATATATATGTAATATACTAAAGTATGTTACATATCATTTTAACAGATATAAAACAACTACACGGTAAATAATCTAATTTATAAGCATCTTATCTGTGGCAAGAAATACAAAAATTTATTACTAATAAGGTACATGTATATGTATATAACTACAATCTATCATCATGAATTTTGAATGAAGGCATAATCATTGGTTACCATGGTAACCTTATCTTCTGCTATATCATTTTATATAACTACATTTTTTTCAAAAATATGCTTTTGTTAAAGTTTGGGTAAAAATACAAAACAAATACAAATACTCAGTAACATTCTTTCTTAACATATTGAATATTGAAAATTTTATTGGTTACTTTAAACAATTTCCATGTAAATTGTTCAATTAAAAAATCATTTACCAAATGTTGGCTGATTAAATTAAAAAAATACAACCTTTACCACGCATGGTATTACAAAAGAAGGGAACAGCTAAATCTCCTAGCCAGAATTTTTGCTAATAAAGTTAGTTTCAGACCAAAAAACTAAAAGCAGCTGAAACTATTAATGAAGATCATGCATGAAATGTAAGTCAGGGCAACTTATCTTTATCAGGAACAAGTGATCAATACACATACCAAATATGAAGGGCCTATCACATTTGGTTCATATGTTATGAGCCAGGTTTAAGTTACGAACCAACAGACAGGCAGATAGGGCAAAAAAAATATGTCCCCAATTTAAAGATCCAGGGGCATAGAAATTGAGCGTATCAGAAGTTATAGTTTGTGTACAGACAACAAACAAACTTCATTAATTTGATTTAAAACTTTAATATCAAATTATGAATAATCATAGTTTATGATGAATGAAAACTATCAAATTCTCCACAGGTACAAAGAACTGAAATTAGGGATTGATGATTGTACCAAAAATACCATTTATTTCTATACACAATATAAATATCACTTTGATATAAAACTGTAACCTGCACAATTCTATTTCTTACCATCTATATATAAAGCATTGAAAAATTCTTATATCATTCATATCAAAACAAAATTGTATTCTATCACACTTATCACACCATTTATTGCTGCTTTGAATAAATATGTAACTATCACATTTTGGTAATAAAAACTCCTAGATTCATTCATTTCTTTAATAATTTGTACGACAAAATAGCATATCTAATTTTAGGTTATTTTTATAATGTTGCAAACTTTTTGATAAATTCCAAACAACAAAATTGGAAAGAAGACTTTACTATTTCAAAGGATTTGAAAAAATTGGTGTTGGATGAATCTAGGATTTTATTGTTTGGCTTTATATCATTAGTTTTAAAGCACAAGGGGCTGTATTTGTTACATAAAAGACTAGTATCAAGCCATGCTAACTATGACTCTCCAATCTTTATACTACTGCAATACTATCAATAATTAGGCCACCAGTCCAAGTCTATTTACTTTAGCTGACAGAAATGTATGGAGCACAAACACAATAGGTTTAGGACATGTCTGTAAGTCAAGTTCCTGCAAAATATTGAAAATAACAGTCACTGCAAAATTTTGTATAATAAATGCACGTCTAAGTATCTAAAGTTATCTATGTATTCAAAGCTATATATTGTAAGAATTAAACTTCAATTACTGTGAATTCATTTTTATTCATGGGATACCAATTTTCGTGGATTTCGTGGGTCAAAGCGATCAACGAATTTAAAAATTCAATGAATAATAACCACATCAGTCAGGTGGACCAAACTGAAAACAAGTATTGATGGCCATTTAAGAATGTCGTCTTTCCTGTTGAATTATTGTACACTTTATTATATGCTGTTTGTTTACATGTGTATGGTTGTTTTAACTTGTTTAAGACAAGGTAAAATCTAAGAAATATTTTACTGTAATAAAAATATTCAAAAGAGAACAATTTTTTGTGTTTAGAAGAGCTGTATAATCCGTTTTGATCGAGTCTGTTTATTTCTGGTAACACTCGTGCAACACCTGAAAAGTGTTCATTTAATAAGATATGATAACATAAGCCTGACGACAAAAGACGAAAAAAAATAGTTTTACTGCATTTAATATTCAGTTCCCAATCATACATTCAACAAATAAAAAAGACATTCAAAACACACATACATTTAAAACAATCACATTTTAACAAAGCACTTGATCATAATGTTCCATACACATTATAACAAACAAAATTCACATATCGAGCTTTTGCTCTCATAATTTAATGTTCAAAGCACTAGAGACATTTGTTTATATTATCAAAGTCAATACACATTTACAACAAACCGGCTTCACAGAAGACTGACTGAATAAGTTCTGTTTTTTATTGACATGTTCTGGTGTGTTGATATTACCGACTCAGCTTGTACTGGTTTTATAACTGATGTCTTAATGTTTTATAACTGATTTCTTAATATCGACAATAATATTCGATTCTGGGTCACTGGTGGTATCTTCTTGTTGGGTCAACTGTTTAATCACTTGGGCGGAATACCAGTCATGGAAATGCGATTTCAAATGTTCTTTGTATTCCCTATTAACTGACAGGTCTAGTGGTTACAACTTGTCTGTACAGGGGGCAGGCACAAAAAGCGGAATGATGTCATTCTTTTTAAGGTGATCTAAGAGCTTCTGTACTTGATGTGCTCTATAAACATCGCAAATGGCTACTGCTTTCTGGTTTTTCTGTGATAAGGGTAGATTGTCGATGACGCTCTCTACGTACGGTGAGATGATGTTGTAAACAAATCGTATCATAGTGTCTTCCTTCCTCCAGTGGGTCTTGGTACTAGTAACATCCCAGTTGTTAGGAAAAGTCACACCCTTTGGTAGGCTACGATCTGTTTTACCCTGGTGTATAAGTTGTGGTGGTAGTAAAGTTCCACTCTTGGTAGTAGCTAGTAACAAAGTGATCTGACGTTTGTCGTCAATACCGGTGATCTGAACTTTTTTGGACCCTTGCTGTTCCATAGTCCAGTCGCCGCCTGGTATACATTTGCACCCAGTCTGGTTCCAGTTGATTACGAGTGTTGTTATCTTTTACGACTTTACTGGCTTTGTTGATATATTCCTGCTTAATGTCGTCAAAATCAGTTGGTAGGTGCTTAGTCCCTTTACGTTTGATGAAACCCATACGACGGAGGACGGAAACGACGTAAGTCTTGGTTATATTGATGTGTCCACCATACCTCTGAAGTAAGTGCCTGACGAATTTGGTGACTATGGCCTTGGTGCCTGCCATGTTGATTACACCACCATTCTTGCGGACATTGCGTATCCATTTCTGCACGTCCTCATCTAAATCACCAAGAAGAAGAGGATTCCCACGAGGCGATCTTGGTAATAGTTCTACGTCCCCACCTCCTGAAGAAGGAAAAAAAATCTTTAGAATACTTGTATAAAAATTAACAATAATTAAATTAACGGTTTATGTCATTGCAATTTACACTGACCAGGTAATACAATCAATTTAATGACAAGGTGGTGTGCCCCAGGGTAAATTTGTTACGACAGGAAATTATAATAAAAATTTCACACCTTTGTATGGCTAACAACATAATTACCTTGTTAAAGGAACATATACAGCCTATGCTTAAATAAAAACAGGACATTACGATACTAAATTTACCTGAAATTATTATTGGAACCTAATGAATCTATTTTTTAATTCTGGACATGGCATCAAAGTAAAATAAAGCATGTGTATTTATTCTTGACAAAACATTTTATCAAAATATTTTACTGAACATCTTGGAGGACACAAAACTGCTTTTCAAATAATATTTCGATAGACTGTCGTTTAAGCATGTGTATTTATTCTCGACAAAAACGACATTTTATCAAAATATTTTACTGAACATTTTCTATCGGGGCCTGGGAGGACACAAAACTGCTTTTCAGATAATATTTCGATATACTGTCGTTTAAGCATGTGTATTTATTCTGGACAAAAACGACATTTTATCAAAATAAAATTTTACTGAACAATTTCTATCGTGGCCTGGGAAGACACAAAACTGCTTTTCAAATAATATTTCGATATCTGCAGTTTAAACATGTGTATTTATTCTAGACAAAAACATTTTATCAAATTAAAATGTTACTGAACAATTTTTATCGGGACCTGGGAGTACACAAAACTGCTTTTCAAATAATATTTCGATAGACTGTCGTTTAAGCATGCATATTTATTCTGGGCAAAAACAACATTTTATCAAAATAAAACTTTACTTGGCATATTTTTCAGGATCTGGATAACAGCATGACATTCATTACACAAAATAGGAATATTTTTCGACAAGTTATCAAAAAGTATAAAACAAATCACAAAAGAAAAGAATAAAACAAAAGGAAAAGTAACGAAAATTAAATTGAATATTAAATGAATATTAAAAAAATTGCTTTTAAATTATTTACATTGTTGGTAAAGAAAATAAAATAAAATAAAATTAATATGAGAACTTGAATTTCTTTTCATATTTATGTTAACCTTCTCTCATTTATCATTTTTGCAATTTTAGATGTATTAGCAAAGTTCAAATCTCAATGAATTGAAATTATTGATTTCTTCTTATTAGTGAATTTGAAACAAAAAAATGTAATGGAATAATTTTTAAAAAAAGGTTAATGAAATTCACCTTGCTTTTTAAGCTTAAGGTAGGTACAATGTATCTCTCATGCTGTGGACTGACGTCTCGCTGACTTTCTTGCCTAGGTCACAAGAAAATTTGTGTGCTGCTCTGGCTCCACCGTTTTCGACTGAGTATCTGGCAATTTTGGCTCGGGTCTCATCATCATAGTAATTGTAGTCTCCCCTTTTGTGATTTTTGGTTGGAGTAGATGGAGCAGTAGAGGCATTCATTGTGTCAACATCGTTGTTTGCTGCTTGTGTTACATGAATATCACGTTGGTTACTGCTCAGTGAAGGATCTGGTAAGCCTGGCATGAAAGGAGCCTTAACCTTAATGCTACCAGACTTTAACCACTCTTGAAGCAACACTTTTGATTATGAACAAGATATGTCCCTTGTATTTACAAAATAAAGGGCTACGCCGAGCGCAGCATGATACCACCACAGCATGTCGACCACTGAAATTTGAACAAGTGTAAACTAAAATTAATGGGGACACAGTAATTTGCTGGACACAATAAGGACCTTGTCACAGAAATTAACTGGACACAAACTAGTTAAAATAAAAATTAGCTGATTTAATCCCTTATTACTAGGATATTGTAAGAGCTGAGAAATTCTGTTGACTACCATCAAGAGAAATCCAAAGAAAAAACTCAGGTTGAAATGCATGAAAAATAAAGATTTCACATATTTTGAAGTATTGCAATTTGGCCCCATTGACCCATTATAGCTTGGAAACCATAGAGCAACGCAAAATATACTGCCATATCACTGAAAGCTTAAAATGAGAACAATCCAAAGATAAAAATCCCATCAAAATCTAATGAAAAATAAAGACTTCACATATTTCTAATGATTGCAATTTTGACCTCTTTGACTCCTTATAGCTCAGAAACGGTAAGAGCTACATCAAATCTGTTGACATACTGCTGAAAGCTTACATTAAAAGGAATCCAAAGAAAAAAATCCCATCAAAATCTGATGTAAAATAAAGATTTTACATACAGTTCGTTGCCTGGAACTCGGATCCCTCGAACACCCTGGATGGGTAGAAATCGTGTCCAAGTCCCGTCATTTTTCTCTCTTTACCTTAGTTAATTAAACCCTGGTTTCTCGAACTTCGTTGGCTCGAACTCTCGAACTCGTATTTTGGTCCCTTCAATGATAAATCCGTTATATTTACATCGCCAGACTCGAACTTACCTGTAAAATCAATCAAGCACCTGTCAAACAGTTAATAGATCACCCAAGCGTAAGATTCAAAGAGCAGTTGTGAATGTCGAAGCCAATAAATAGATAATTGTTTATTGTCATAATTAGTGTAAATTGATAATTATCATTTTGACACTTGATTAAAATTCATGTTTTTAATTTTAATTATTTTCCGGAACATCAAAGAATAAATTAAATGAGCAGTGATCATATTATCTTTGACAAATTGATCTCGGGTAAAATTTTAAACATTTTCATTATTATACACAAGCCGTAAATAACAATTTTGCTA
>MJUU01056182.1:49998-69979 GCA_002080025.1 Modiolus philippinarum
TTTTTTCCATAAAATATACAGTTGAATTATATCCCTTTCAAATTTCTATCAGCAATCAATTTCCATGTAGTGAGCCCTTAAATCATTTCTATTGGTGGTAGGCAACCTTTCTGTAAAGTTTCATCCGATTTGAGGCATTTTTAATTTTCCCGCCTTTTTTCAGTTTCCATGGCAACGGTGGCCATTTTGAATATTCCAAATATGTGTGTGCACATCTACTGATTGTAAGTTAGATTCCTTTAGAGCTGTTGAAATTTGCTTTCAAAGTTTCTGAAAAACATCAAAAGATGTGTTTTTATTCGTATGGACAGAAGAACGGATGGACGGACGGACAAACAGACAAGGGTAAAACAATAGAGTATATTACAGTGACCGAGATCTAAACTCTTCAGTAAATTTGTTTGTAAGTCAATTAAGCGGAAAATATAGGTCAAAGTGACCTAATTTTGCCTGGATGCTGACCTACCATCAAAGATGCATGCATATGCAAGGTTACATGATCCTACCATGTATAGTGACCGAGATCTGAACTTGTGAGTAAACTTGAATGTAAGTCGTTCAAGCAGAAAATATACATGTAGGTCAAAATGACCTAATTTTGCCTGGATGCTGACTTCGCATCAGATATGCATGCTTATTCAAGGTTTAATGATCTTAACATGTATACTGACTGAGATCTGAACTCAGACGTAAACTTGAATGTAAGTCATTCATGTGGAAAATGTAGGTCAAAGTGACCTAATTTTGCCTGAATGCTGACCTACTATCTGAAATGCATGCATATGCACGGTTACATGATCCTACAATGTATAGTGACTGAGATCTGAACTCAGGCGTAAACTTGAATGTAAGTCGTTCAAGTGGAAAATATAGGTCAAAATGATATATTTTTCCTGGATGCTTACCTAGCATCAGAGATGCATGCATATGCCAGGTTACATGATCCTACCATGTATAGCAACTGAGTTCTGAACTCAGACGTAAACTTAAATGTAAGTCATTCATACGTAAAATATAGGTCAAAGAGGCCTAATTTTTGGGGAAGCTTCGAGTCAACCCAAAATGCACCTGCATGTAAAGTTTGATGACCCTATCATGCATAGTTTCTGAGATATACACCCAAATGTGGACGGAGATGCGGACACCGGGGGTACTCAACTAGCCCCCCTCAACTTCACTGAGGCAAACTAAAAATAAAACCCAGGTTACATACATGAAGTAAATTGACATCTATTCAGTAGTTTGCATATTACTGAAATTTCAGTACACCATGCCATAATTCAGAGCTGTCAATTAGAGGATTTAATCCAGAATTCCAGGAAAAACAGGCGGAGTCCAAATTTATAACAGCCATCAACATAGAAAATGGCCATAGTTCGACATTTAGTTGTGGGATCAAAATTCTAAAGTCTGATCACTATGTCCACATTTGATATTTCAGAAATAAATGGTGTATTGTCGGTCAAGGCCACAAATGACATTATAACAATTCTAAATTTTGAAAGTGTTTCAGCTTTTAATTCAGGGATATTGATCAAGTTTCAGAGGAGTAATTCATCATCAGCAAGTAAACTACCTACAGAAAGTTAATATTTGAACATCCCAATTATTACTTAGCCCAGAATACATGTGATAATATTATTCTGTGTGTTTAAGATGGAAGTATAGTGCCTTTAGGGGATAAACTAGAGCGGCCGAATGACAGCCAGGTATACCCCCAGCTAATTGTACCCTGAATCAATATGGCAAGTGTAAATTTAAGTGTGTGTGGGCCCAATACAGTTGTGGACACAGTACAAATGTGGACACAATACAAGTATGGACAAAATGATATACCACCCCCTTTTTTCTGAAAATATTAAAGACAAATGATATCCCCTTCAAAATTTCGGACATCAACCATATGACTTCAGGCACATCTTCAGCTTGTGTCCTAAAATTGTGCAACAGTTCATCAAAATCCAAGCAGTGGTTTAGGAGAACATGCGCTGACAAGGATCACGCCTCCCCTTTACACAGAAAATATTCAAAAACAAATTATCTCCCCTTCAAAATTTAAGACAGCAACCATATTACTTCACACACATCTTCAGGTGGTGTACTACAACTGTGTAACATTTCATCAAAATCCAAGCAGCCGCTAAAGAGAAATGCACTGACAAGGTTCGTCCACTCCCTTTTCCAGAAAATATTCAAAGACAAATTATCTCTCCTTCAGAATTTCAGGCACCAACTATATAACTTCCTACACATCTTCAGATGGTGTACTACAACTGTGCAACATTTCATCAAAATTCAAGCAGCCGTTTAGGAGAACATGCGCTGACAAGGTTCGCCTCCCCCTTTTTTCCAGAAAATATTCAAAGACGAATTATTTCCCCTTCAAAACTTTGGGCAGTAACCATATCATTTCATGCACTTCTACAGATGGTGTACTACAACTGTGTATCATTTCATCAAATATAAGCAGCCGTTTAGGAGAACATGCGCTGACAAGGTTCGCCTTCCCCCTTTTTCCAGAAAATATTCAAAGACAAATTATTTCCCCTTCAAAATTTCGGGCAGCAACCATATTACTTCATGCACATCTTCAGATGATGTACTACAACTGTGTAACATTTCATCAAAATCCAAGCAGCCGTTTAAGAGAACATGCCCTGACAAGGTACATGGACGGACAGACAGAAAGACAGAGGGACGGACGGACGGACAGACAGACAGGGTGATTCCTATTTACCCCCAATGTATGTATGTTTTAAATGTTTCTCCTCTAATGTAGGAACCTGGCTTTTTATGGAAGCAGGGACAGTACACATATTTTCCTAAACACAGAAAATTATACATTCACATGTTTACAATTCAAAGGGACCCAGCATACATGTGATCTCCCGACGGGAGCATGGAAATCTCCCGGATTTTCAAGGGCTTCTTTCACCTCCCGGAATTCCAGAAATATCTCCCGGAAATTCGGCTTCCAGCCAAAATAAAAAAATGTGTACAAAATCGCCATTTAGGAGTATTCCCAAGGGATATAATTAGCCTATAGTCACTTGACTGCTCATAATCTTTGTTACTGTAATCTAATCTAATCTAATTGACACTTTAATTACACCTGTAATGCTAATTAAAGGATTAGGTCAGTTGTAAACAAATGCCGTCGGTGATTTGTTTACCTGTGTTCCTGGGCATGGCATCACTAATTACCGGTCAATCAGAGATAACTTGCTTACCTGTATGGCAATTAACTATCAGGTATTTAAAATAATTAATTCTTTGAACATTTAAATCTTTCTTTCAGCAAATTTTTCATAATTAACAGGTTAAACTTTCTCTTTGAATACATTGATTTTATTTAAAGATCACGTTTCTTTTAAAGTTGTCTTTTCATTTCCATGAATTTATTTTTTAGAATTGAACTTTTGCTGATATTTGCTGAATCAATATAACAGAAATTTTAATTTCACCACTATTTTAGCAAAAAAATGTGATTGTAAACAACATTTGTTTGATATTTTGCAAAATAATTTCTGGTGTACTAAACCTGTGCAACATTTCATCAAAATCCAAGCAGTGGTTTAGGAGAACATGTGCTGAAGAGGATCAACCCTCCCCCTTTACACAGAAAATATTCAAAGACAAATTATCCCTCCTTCAAAATTTCAGACAGCAACCATATTACTTTATGCATATCTTCAGGTAATGTACTACAACTGTGTAACATTTAATCAAAATCTAAGCAGCCGTTTAAGAGAACATGCACTGACAAGGTTCGTCCACCCCCCCTTTTCCAGAAAATATTCAAAGACGAATTATCTCCCCTTCAAAATTTCGCGCACCAACTATATAAGTTCATGCACATCTTCAGATGGTGTACTACAACTGTGTAACATTTCATCAAAATCCAAGCAGCCATTTAGCATGTTTAGGAGAACATACGCTGACAAGGTTGGCCTCCCCTCTTTTTCCAGAAAATATTCAAAGATGAATTATCTCCCCTTCAAAATTTTGGACAGCAACCATATTACTTCATGCACATCTTCAGATGGTGTACTACAACTGTGTAACACTTCATCAAAATCCAAGCAGCCATGTAGGAGAACATGCACAGACAAGGTTGGCCTTCCCCCTTTTTCCAGAAAATATTCAAAGACAATTATCTCTCCTTCAAAAATTCAGGCAGCAACCATATTACTTCATGCATATCTTCAGATGGTGTACTTTGACTGTGTAACATTTCATCAAAATCCAAGCGGTCGTTTAGGAGAATATGCGCTGACAAGGTTTGTCTCTCCTTTTTTCTAGAAAATATTCACAGACAATATTATCTCCCCTTCAAAATTTCCAGCAGCAACCATATTACTTCATGCACATCTTCAGATGGTGTACTTTGACTGTGTAACATTTAATCAAAATCCAAGCGGTCGTTTAGGAGAACATGCGCTGACAAGGTTCGCCTCCCCTATTTCCAGAAATATTCAAAGACGAATTATCTCCCCTAAGAATCCTAAGGAAATGTTAAACTTCATGAAGGTGTAAGGTGACTTAGAAAATAGTATGCAATACACCTAAATTGTAAGGGAAGCAAGTCTGATCGCCTTTTGAAAATTACTCCAAATTACATTTTCAGAATGCTGATAGTTACACATGAAAAAGATTCTTAGTCTTTATTTATGTTTGCACCAAGGATTTGATCTCATAGTAGTTGAACAAAAGATCAATTAGCATATCAATCAATAGCCCCTTTTGATAGTGGAAATCAAATTGTCTCCACTTTGACCATATATAACTAAATTGGTACAGGGAGATAACCAAGAAATCAGCGGCGGATTTAGGGGGGCCTTAGATTGGAAAATATTTAAAATTCCTAGGGGCTTTTAAAAAAATTTTAGGCCCCTCCCCTTAGCAGAAAGTCTGGATCCACCACTGGATATGTTTCTCACTGCAGCATATAAAATAAAAATTTACAAGACTAGAAATTGTTTACCACAGGTGACTTCTTTAATGAGTGATGCAGCACCATGTGAACCTTGTACCAAAGCTCTTGACCAGTATGCTAGATCTCGTTGTGTTTCTACCCTAAATATGTGCATTTCTACTCCATTCCTTGTACCACATCTAGTACCAAATGTGATTAGATCACCCCCTGTCATGGGATTAGTTCTCTGACCAGAGTGTACAAGTCTGAAATAATAAACATGATACTATTTACAATTATTCAGCAAAGAACATATAAATTAAATATTTAGTACAGGTATATAGAAACAAAAGGCTCTCAAGAGCCTGTATCGCTCAACTGGTCCTTGATTAACGTAGACATTTTATGTTAAAGAGCCAATATACATGTATATAATTAAACTATAAATCCAATATGCCCAATTAGTTTAAGAGGAGAAGACATCTGTTAGTGTTCCCCATGGTGTCCATTGTTAAACCATGTTCCCAGCTGGCAGCCATCTACGATACAATGGGAACCTAAACCTAGAGGCTCTAAAGAGCCTGTATAGCTCAACTGGTACATGACTGACATAAACTTCAGCTCAAATTAACCCAAAGTTAAACATGTTAAACAGTCAAGTACCTAACCTGTATGAGTTATAACAGAATAATAACATGCATGTGTTATTACAGATGTTGTTTTGAGTTATCTGCTCTTTATTCCTAATTCTGTAATAACATATGTATGTAGCAACCTTAAATATATTACCNCTTTGCGCAGAAATTAATTATTTAGCCTGGATAAATCAGTTTTCAATTAAGTTAAAACATTTTTGATGAACCATGGTTAATCAATTAGAACAGGCTCTAAAATGATATAACTTTAGTTGTAATAACAATGCTTAGTTATTACAGGCATATGACTTAAATATTTATTAGTTTATTAGACACTTGGGAATTACTAAGAAACTTGCGCAGAACCTATTGATATGCTTTGATTTTCATACATTACTATAAATAAAAATGTAATTTGATTAGGCATTATTCTGGTCTGAGGAAAACACTTTTAAGTGATGCAGAGTAGCTGTAATAACACCCTTCTATTATTACAGGCATACTTTTCCTGTAATAACATATGTATATTTTGCAATATTGGCAAACTATGAAAAGTCCTATGATTTTAACTCCTAGCATGCTGATAGACAATAATGGTAATAATAAAATGGTATACATTTATAACAAAACTATGACTGCATAATGCCTATTTGAAGCATGTAACATACATATGTTATCAATTTTTTCCCTTAGTAATAACACATGCATGTTATTTTTCTGTAATAACTCATACAGGTTAGGTACTTGACTGTTAAAGTGTTTCATTTTCTAGAAGTTTCAAAGGAGAAAATCTTTGAACGCGTTCAGTGGAATTCCTGGCTCATTTTTTGATTAATTGTTTAATGTTTGTTACAGAATTGTTCAGACAAATCGAAAAGTCCAGAGGCCTTGCAGGACATTCTGTCAGGCAAATAAAGAAATGCTGCCAGACCAAAGATAAAGTTTCTTCACATATTGGAAATGTCCATTTTTTACCTGACATTCAGTCCTGCTGGCTAATCATTTTTGCCACACCGACTCAAGTTTTGCCTGGTTGTCCTTCTCTCAGGTAGTTTTCGAAATGTCAGTTGTTGCATATGCACATTAAGCTTTCGGCTTTTTAATATTAACCTTGGTGCAAACAAGAGGTCCAAGATGTCAATTTTGAATAAACAGCTGCGCCAAGTCGTATGATACGCCCGTCGTCACCCCTTCAAAACTTTAAGTGATTTAGATAAGGGGTTTTCAATTTAGAAGCACCTATAACTGCTTAATTGAGCTTGATATCTCTTTAACAAATCAATCTGCAAAATTTGAAGTGAGCTGATCAAAGTACTTACACATAAGATTGTGACATGTAAAAAATTGCATTAAATTTGACAAATAAAGTCCTATCACTCTTTCAAGAAAAATCAAAATTTCGCAAAAAAGTACATAGATCATGAGGCCATCATACCTAATACCTCTACAAAGTTTGAAGTGAATTGGCCAAATGGTTGTCAAATTAGAGGGCGACATGTAAAAAACTGCCTTAAAATTGACGAATAAAGTCCCATAACTCTTGCAAGAAAAATCCAAATTTCACGAAAAAGTTATAGATTGTGAGGCCATCATATCCAATACCTCTACAAAGTTTGAAGTAAATTGGCATTAAGGGTTATTGAGTTAGAGCATGACATGTAAAAAAATTGCATTAAAATTGACAAATAAAGACCCATAACTCTTGTAAGAAAAATCGAAATTTCATGAAAAAATATACAGATCCTGAGGCCATCATATCCAATACCTCTAAAAAGTTTGAAGTGAATTGGCCATAGGGTTGTCAAGTTAGAGCGCGACATGTAAAAAATTGCCTTGGAATTGACGAATAAAGTCCCATAACTCTTGCAAGAAAAATAGAAATTTCACGAAAAAGTATACAGATTGTGAGGCCATCATACCAAATTCCTCTACAAAGTTTGAAGTGAATCGGCCAAACGGTTGTCAAGTTAGAGCGTGACATATGAAACGGACGGACAGACAGACAGACAGACGGACGGACAGACGATCGGACATTGGTATACCATAATACGTCCGTCATTAGACGGGCGTATAAAAATCCAAACTCCTCCAACATTTTTTTTTTTAATTTTGTTGTAGAATTATTGCACTATAATCTTTCAGGTTTTTTATATTTATCTTAGTGCAAACAAGAGGACAAAGATGTCCCTGAGATGTGGATTTCAATACATGTGGTATGCAACATAAACTCTTCCTACATTTTTGGAACTAATTTTGTTGTAGAATTGTCTCATATAGTCTGTGTAAATGCAAAATAAGCTATCCTGTTCCAGCTTTGAAGAATTGACTGAATTCCCAGAAAATATAAAAGACTCATATTTTCTTTTAAATTCTAGCATATGACATGTATGATCTAATATTTTGGCAAGTGTTCAGAAAACAAAATTCTGCATACTAAGAACTATAAATTGTGATTCCAACTTTGGTAAATATTTTGAAAGTCTCAAAGGCCCCTATTTTTGGAAATCTACATATCAACTGTATTAAACAGTGCCACAGAGAAAAGTTCAATTTTTGGACTTTTTGGCCACTTTTTCAGGCTGCAAAATGGCCGATGATGACATATCACAGATTTAGAGTAATTTCTGAAGATTTTGCACCTCATGGGTCATTCCTACTTACAAAGGATGAATAGTTCCATAAAATCATGGTCTGTGTGCAGGGTTATATTATTCGTGGGCCTCAAAATTAACATTTTTTCACAATTTTGCGCTTTTAAACCGGACATGGTGATGATGCATGGATTGCATGTGCAAGAGGGACTGACCCTTTTATCCTGTGACAGATATAACATCGTATTTTCATTATACACCAATGCAAAGTATTAGGAATGAAGTGTTGCATTCTGGTTGGCCAAAAATGGAGCCCATCCCTTCCAAAATGTGTGAATATTTTGCACTTTTAAATTTAGAGCCTATGTTTCCATGCAGAGGGTACCTAGGACTGGCAAAATTGTCCTTTCTTGATATGTGATATTGTAGGAAATAGTTATTTCTATGTTACAAGTGCAAAAAACGGTATCTGCATAGGTTTTCGGACCTGTAAGAGGTGTTCAACTGAAGTATGACTGCATCCTGTCTTATGACGGACCCATTTGGTAAGTGTTAACTCTTTCTCACAACAAGAAGATGGTTTTACATACATGTATCGATCCACAATTATTTAAACAAGATGCAGTGATACATGTGTGACCATAAATGTAAATATATTGTCCTTATCTCACTAGTTGTCCATAATCAGATGGCTATGAAATTTCAGGTTAGGTAAAATCTGTCTGTAATGAAAATATGAGAATTGCAGTTTCCATGTAGGCTAAAGCTGTACAAGTAAGTCAATCAAGTGAAAAATGTAGGTCAAAGTGACCTATTTTCTTATGATGACTTGCCATCAGTGATGTTTGCATCTGCAAAGTTGGATCATCCTAGCTATTATTTACAATTACTAAGATTTAAATTCAGATATACATGTGATATAAATGAAAGTAATCACAGCCAGTTATCATGGTTATACCCCCTGCTTATTGAATCCTGAATCAATATAAAGAGTGCAAATTTAAGTGTGTGTGGACACAATACAGTTGAAGACTCGTTACAAATGTGGATAATATACAAGTATCGACTTAATGATATACCCCCCTTTCTTTCAGACAAATTATCTCCCGTTCAAAATTTCAGACCATACTACTTCATGCATCTTTGAATTCAGGTGGTGTACTTCAACTGTGTAACATTTCATCAAAATCTAAGTACCCGTTTAAAAGGACATGGTCCATCCCCCCTTTTCCAGAAACTATTCAAAGATGAATTATATTTCCCCTTCAAAAATTTCAGGCAGCAACCATATATTTAAAACTTCATGCACATCTTCAGATGGTGCACCACAACTATTTTACATTTCATCAAATTCCAAGCAGTTCCCCCCTTTTTCAAGAAAATATTCCAAGACTAATTATCTCCCCTTCATAATTTCAGGCAGCAACCAAATTACTTCATTCACTTCTTCAAGTAATGTACTACAACGGTGTAACATTTCATCAAAATCAAAACAGTCGTTCATGAGAATAAGGTTTGTCCCCCCTTTTTGCCAGATAATATGTGTACAAAGACAAATTATCTCTCTTCAAAATTTAGTCAGCAACCATGGCAAGCATGTTACTTCACGCATATAGACAGCTGGTCAAACTTTGTTTGCAGGAGTATAGTAAAATAGTCCAATTTGATTGTAGTCCAACCTATTCACTGTTTTCAACAGTTAACATGTTAAACATGCTCAAGGCACCAAAGTTTTACTATATTTTAAATTTTGTTTTATACCTGGTGGCCAGTAATGGATGACTCTGGAAGGGTGTGGCCCATTCTTCTTTACTCCATGGTGCCATATCATACATCATTAAATCTTTGTCTGTAATAGCAAGAAATACTGGCTTCCAGGTTGGATTTCCTTGTTCATTTGACAGCTGTAATATAAAGATTGGTCATGTTTACACTAGTAGCATGTATAATATTTAAATCTAAACAAATGGCTCACTTTTGTTTATTTCACGTAAGCTTATTTGCTTATGTCCATTCTATTAAAACTTTTGTGTAAATCACACTATTCATTCAGGTATTATATGTATCAGCCACACAACCTTAAACACCTTCATCATTTCAAATAGACATGATAGAGGTAATAATTCAATGATACAGATTATAGAATTAAGAAATTAATCCCAAGCACACCCATCAGACCATCATGTTTGATTGTCATTTTTAACAATCATATGTACATGTAGCCTTTAGTATTTTTTTTGGCAAGTATCTTATCCCCAGCTTCAGCCAGGGAAAAAATATACAAAAAAAATGTAAAAACATTTTGTAGACATTGTTTCTCTGATGTGAAAATATTTTACAATGGAAGCGGACTGTTTGTCAGTCTATGATTCAGCAAAACTGAGTTTGATAAGGTAGAAAACAAGCAAGAGAATATCATTATTTATTTCAAAGTCATTATATTGACAGAAATTCCTCTTCACAAAATGATAAACAATTTCCTTAATTTTCATAATCAAGATAATGGTGTATTTCCTTTTGTAAATATTTTATTTAAATCAAACAAAACATACATGTACTGGAGGTTAAGTGCTTAATATAAAACAGCACAATATCTCAAATTCTATTATCTCCCTTGAAGAACTTGACATTATTAATATACCTACATCCCCATTCTCAAGGATAAACTACTTTTGAATGAAGTTAAATTGAAAACCAAACTACATGTCATGACATGTTACATATGAAAGAAGTTGTGTTTTGAAAGAATGATGGAAAATGAGAGGAAGATATATTTGCATACCCAAAAGCTTTGCAGGTGGTACATGTTTATAATTACACAAGCAATCCCTTTGACATACTTGTTCATGAAGTCGGTAAAATTTACAAGATATGCTTACCCAAATCCTATGTTTTTATATCTATAGTGAAATTATATCAACTGCTCAAGTTACATGTATGGTATTTATCATGTGGTAATACTGGGCATATTGAGAACTTTCATGACTTTGAATGGAACTAATACAAAGTAATACTACATTTAACTCTACCAAAATGTCAAAATGTACCTTTAAACATAATGAAGCTTGTGGTAAATTTACTTTAAAACACAATTCTCACCTGTTCTGCTAACCAACCAATGTGTTTTATCTCCCCTGAATTTGGGGCTGAGCTCATAATATGATTAGCCTCTTCTATGCACTGTCTCATTAAAATAGCCACATTTGCATGAATAAGATTGAACCATTCAGTGGCAGTACCTGGGTCTGGAAACCTCAAAATACAAGAACTTTTACCATCAGGTGAATGTAACTCTAAAGTTTTTCTTTCAGGGTCAGACATACTAAGATTTCTACATAAATAACACAACTTTAGTGGTATTGTCTTGGATTCATTCCAATTTGCACGAGCAGCATCTCTTTGAGCTTCTTGACCTCCCCATCCAAGATCATTTAAAGCTGATGACTTTCGAAAGTATGGACTAACTTCTCTAATATATTTCACTGAAATAAAAAAAAAAAACTATCATTATCATAATCGTTGAAATTAGAAGTCATTAACCTCTAACATGTCCCAAGTCTTCTATTGTGTGTTGTATATAGCATGCATAGCAGTCTTGTTCTTGTAACACACTTTCTTTTTGCGCTGATGGTCACTTTCTCTAAACTTTCTTCGAGTCAAGTAAAATCAGTCTCTCTATAGTAAAAATTACCAGATTTTAAACTTTGAACACATGTACACAATATATTATTAAAAGCTACTTGTAGTAAAATTGAGTCTGGACTAGAGAACCGAATTTTTAGCATCAAGTGACAGTACAAGTATCTTTTGACTTTTCTGTTCTTTAACAAAGAATTGTTAAATACCATGGACTATATTTTGCAGGGCCAAGACAATACTTGACTGATCAAATGCCTCAGTTCACTGATATGATGTCTACTCTTTTTAATTTGTTTTGAATTTTTTGAAATTGTTCAAAATGTAAAACCACAATATGTTTGCATGCTTGGAGACAGACAATCAGAAAACCCCTTAATTGCAAAATTCTAATTAGATTGTTGAGAATGTAAAACATAACAGGTGGGCCAGTGAATGTGGAGACAGCATAGGAACAACTTTAAAATGTTAAAAAAAAGATGTTTAAATGTAAAAATGTTTTAATGCAGTGGTTAGAATGTAAATGGATAAAAGCAGATCCATGGACAAAGACAATCATTACAATAAACCATCAACAAGGTCATT
This sequence comes from Modiolus philippinarum, assembly GCA_002080025.1. NCBI lineage: Eukaryota > Metazoa > Mollusca > Bivalvia > Mytilida > Modiolidae > Modiolus > Modiolus philippinarum. Next base: position 62,361 of record MJUU01056182.1, read on the forward strand.
CCTGTATATCATGTATATACAATATGGTTTCATGTTCATTTAATACAGGACTTTTGAGATAAGAACTCTCATGTAACTGAAGATGGAAATGGTCGGCTCAAATACCAGTATAAAGCTTAAGGAATGACTGGATTCCTGGGCTATTGAAATAAATATATATGACATAAAATCAAAGTACCATATTTGACCCAATAAATGCCAAGGGTGCTTAGAAATTCAAAAACGGGGGTGCTTAATTGAATCGGCAAAACCAGAATTTATGCATGTCCGCTACCGTCATTGTTATCAAGTTCTATCATCTTCAACTTCAGGTCGTTAAAATCGTGGTGAAACGAGAAAGTAATAGAAATCAATCACGTGAATTCGGCATAAATAAATAGATATTGTTACTCAGGAGTCGCGGGAGGAGTGTAAACATTCTGTTTCTTAAACTTACAGCGATAATACACCTGCTTAAAACTCGTACATCTGCAAATAAACTTAAAGTAAATTTGGGCAGTTTGGTAGTTTTGAGGGGCGCTTGTGCATTTTGACTTTGAAATACGGTGAGGGGCGCTAATTGGAGCAGGGGCGCTAATAAGGTCTAATACAGTATTCATGAAATTGAAGTGTATACATACATGACATATAATATTTCCTCTAAAATTTAATTGACGGAAAACAATTAAACTGAAGCACTACAATTGATTAAATATAAATCACCCTTAGCTCAACAGTGTTAATTGATAAGTGATTCCCTCTCACTGTATTGATTTTTTTAAGTATAATATTAGAATTTTTTCTGGATTAACACGATTCAAAAGTCCCGTATTCAGGTATTACCCTTGTTTATTTTAACGAACTGGCTACACGATTACCTGGATTTACATGGAAAAGTAATCCTAATAAAAATAATTATTGCTACCTGAGACTGGAACAGAGATTAATTATGGAACCTTCACCAGATGCGGACCTGTTTTAATTAAAGTAACAATAATTTCTATCCTTATTGTTACCTGGCGTTATTGTTACCTGACAAAAGGAATTCAAGACAATTACAAATCTATATGATACAAAGAATAACTACCCCGGTAATCAGTTCAAATGCGATCAGAACAAAATATGGCTCAAGATAATTTTTTTTTGTTTCTGATGGCATTTCATACACATCCAGTATGTTGATCTTGGTTGATTTCTTAGTCAAGCACACGTACATGTAAGGTGACGCCATTCTAGACAGCCATCGCGTACTATATGTGTCCTGGTATTTCAAATTCGTCAAAAGAATAAAATTTATCCCTATTAAAAACCCACTGTCCTCTCTGACATTTCGGTTGCCATGTTTTCATATGGCAGGGGTAAGAGCTTTCCAAATCCATGAAATCAGGGCCGATGGCGATTTATATATACATGTAAAGACAAAATCATATATAGTATATTAACATTTATCTATTTTTTATTTCAATCAATTTTCTGTGTATTGTAAATTTCGTAATTTCAAACCATATTTCTATTCATCTATTTTTACAATATAATAATAAGTGACATGATAACTTACAGTACAGCCAGAGACTTACCGTGATAAATCACTATGATAGACGTATCACTCTGCTTAGTGAAATGTGTATATCTTATTTCCTGTTTGATCTATTTACAAAATGTACATGATTTCTTTTGCATTTTGAGTGATGAAGTGCAAAAGAAATTACGTGGATAGCTCAACCAGGAAAAAAGATACAGTCATTTGAAAATTTAGAGTGGTATGTCTATCACGGTGATTTATCACGGTAAGTCACTGTCTGTACTGTAATACGAATAAATATCGGTTAAGAATAACTCCAGGTAACAATAAGGATAGAAATTATTGTTACTTCATTTAAAACAGTTCCGTATCCAGTGAAGGTTCCATAATTAGTCTCTGTTCCGGTCTAAGGTGACAATAATTATTTTTATTATGATTACTTTTCCAGGTAATTCTAGCCAGTGCCTTATTTTAATAATCCAATTTGTTGTCTTGGACGAGCCAATGTTTACTTTTTATGGTGTGGGTTTTCATTTGATATTGCCTCTTTTTGAATTTTGAATCAATGAGTTGTCACTATATGACAATCAAAATGTTCTTGGCCCTAATTGTCCGCCTGTAGTGTAACTCTGAACCAGACGTCCCCTATTCTCAGTTTTTATACCTCTAGGTATCTAGAGATGGAGTCAAGTTATACATTTTGTATGTAAATCAAAGCCTAAACTAGAAATAATACCTTCTATATCCACAACTTTTTTGGCCTTTTTCAATGCCCGAACAGCATCATCATGGGTTGCTTCCCTTAGATCTTCACCATTCACAGATAAAATTGCATCTCCAACATAAAGTTTTTTTGTCTTGTCGGCTGCCATATTTGGAAATATTTTACTTATCAATATCGGCATTTTATTTTCCTTCCCACCCTTAATACTTATCCCTAAACCATTCTGTTCTTCTTTTACAACACGAACAAGTCTTTTCTGGCCGGCAAGACTGTCGGGCAACTGATCAGATGTGGAAACCGTACTTGATGCATCGCAAGAACTGATTGTGCTGGATGCAAGCTCAGGGTTTTCATCAAGTGTCAATGTTAGCGAATCTTCATTTAAAGTAACGTAAACCCTGCACCACTGTTGCCGAATATACACTTCAAACAGCCCTGATCTTGACAGACCAGCCGCCATTTTAACAACCATCGTATCACGTGATAAGAGTAAACTTGAAAGGCGGTAAATTCCAAACATTATATTTAAAGGAGAACGCACCATGAAGGTCCTTAATGGTATAAAGGCACTAGTAGGTAACAAGACGTTCCGGCCTTACGACAAATCCGTCCCTGCCTATCCGGCCCTGTACTTTCCGGCCTCAATCCAATCCGGCCCGGTCTTAAAAGTCAATCCGGTCTTACGATATTTTATGTATTAATGTTGTTTTCCGCGAATTTTTTTACAACAAGTTGAATTTGTCATTGCCATAAGGAAAAATCGACTTCAAATGGCAATTTTGTACCTTTCCAGAGGGAAGCATACTCGTGTCCGTTATATTTAGCATGTTTGTGTATGGTGACTTTGGTCTTTTATTTCTGTTGCTCTCATATTTGCTGTGCATCCGGACTCACTAATTTATTCAATCTATTTGAGCTCTGTTCTTTCGGCATTTTTCTGCTATTGTTTTTTAAATATAGGTATTTCTAACAAATAAAAATAAACTTGGTACGCAGTTAAAGGGCTATCCCTTAATGTACGTTTTTCTTCGTAAATGGTTAAAACTCCTTCGTTCCGATATTTATGCAGCAATTTTTAATGTCGAATATCCATTTAAATACTTCAATATATGTCCGACTTTCTATCTCTGATATGATGACCAAACTAAACAAAACAACGATATAGTATCAATTAAGAATACAGGGACGGATAGACCAAGGCCGGATTGTCATAAGGCCGTACTGACATAGGGCCGGACTGTTGTAAGGCCGGATGATCTCGAAATCGCACTAGTAATATATAATGATTTACAGTTATAGATCACTTTCATGTACGCATAGAGTCGTAATATCTCTTCGTCTTTTTGTTATGTCAGTGTGATCTCTAATGGACCGATTCAGAAATGCACCGGCATTATGGGATTGTCATTGTTCTGAACGTTCTTGATTGGTCCAAACGTATTTTACGAGTACGCTGAGCTTGCACGGCGTCTTTTACGAGGACGGAAGTTGAATTTCTGAATCGGTCCATTTAAGAAGGATAATAAAAAGACAAAACAGAGAGAAGATTCCACTTTGAAATTTTTCGGTAATTGTCGACATCGTACCCCGAATCTACTGGAAACTGGTACCTGACGTCAGTTTAGCGTAATCTAGGAATTCTCCTATTTAGTTTCTTAACCTAAAATAAACTGGTTGGAAATGACCCGCCTGGGATAAAATGTTGATTTATGACATGTTCGGCTTTTTTTTCAAATCATAAACACCTTTCATATGTTGATAGAAGAATTTATTCCCTTTGCCCTCATACAGCGGGACGCCGGTAGCAGGACGTTTCGGCCATAGTGTAATCTCGGACTTGGTCGTTTCGGACTTGGTCGTTTCGGACTTGGACGTTTCGGCCATCTTATGCTAATATTAAATGAATACATCTTACACGCATACATGTGTCAAACTAATGTAATTTTGCAGCTAGCTGTTATTTTAATTTCTTTTATTTTGCGACATTGGGTTTTCCATCCTAAGTTAACATGGCTTCCCTATCGGAAAAGTCTTTAAAATAACTGTATAATCTTGCTGAGTAAACCTTCATTCAATCCATTAAAATCATCAACATTAATGAGTGCACATTGTATTTATTTGATTAAAACACATGACAGACGGTTTTTGTCTGGAATAACTATAAATATGTGTCATTGTCGATGTACCTGAATGCCGATGTGCTATAACCAAACGTTCGCTTTTACAAGTAGCATTACATTCAATCAGATCAAAAACTAACGTCGAACTCCGTTCACAAAAAGTAATAGGCTATTTTTTATATCATTCATGAAGTTTTTACGGATTTGTAAAACTTTCTAGCACACACTCATGACAGGGCCGAAACGTCCAAGTCCGAAATTACACATGGCCGAAATTTCATATGGCCGAAGTGTTTTATGGCCGAAACGTCTCGAAATCGGGACGCCATTTTTACCCCGTTTGACCTCTTTGACCCGCCATTCTAATACCCGGAACGCTCCGAAATTGGACTTTTGGAAGAACGTTTTACTCAGCCCTGAATATCTCAGAAAAGTTGCAATACTCACCCAAGTAAGTAAGTGAATGTTTCATTTAGAGAGGGTAACTCAATTAGACCTTGTCTAATTTTCAATGAGGCTCTCTTATAAACATACAAAAAAATCATATAAAATACTATAACAATGATAATATCATTATTTTTGTTAATAAACTTTATTTGACTACTGAAGAGTCTCCAGTTTCCAAACAAATAAGAAAACAAGATGATTTAATTATTCCAGTGTTTACTGGTTTTAATACAAAATTGTAGATTATTCCATAACTTGACTGCCGAGTAATTGAAAGATCTCTGATAAAAAAAAATTTAGAAGCTAAAAACATTTGTACCTTTTTAAAAGAAATGTTTTCAAGTAGGGAAATAGAGTTTAAAAGTAAGTGAGAACCGAACCGTAAATCAAAAGAACGAACAATCCATGGACAATGGCAACATCGGACACACTAAGAAACATGGACACCGCTTGAGTACGGGACAAAAAAGAAAAATGAAGACCCACATACAGATGAACAACGCGGACCCAATAAAAACCATGGGTGAGATCAGTTGTACCGGTAGAGTAAGCATCTCCTGCTTCTTATAAGACATCCGCCGTGTTGAACATGTCAACTCTGGTAGTAAAGTCAAATCCGATAGAGGAAAAACAAACTTTAGTTCTAGAGCTTCTTAGTAACTTCTGTAGTGGTGACTTTAAGTTTTTGGTAACGTACCCTTGCTTAAGTAGTCTATTTGTAAGCAACTGGGCTCTTTCAAGGAAGTCACTGTAACGACCACAAGCCCTTGAGTAGCGAATGAGTTGTGAGATGTAAACTCTATTTGCTGGTGCTTTTGGAATATTGCTACAAAGAAAAGGGAAGTTGACTATTGGAAAAGTGAAGTCATCGCGTTTGTCATACAGGCTAGTTTGTAATGTACCTCAGTTGTCAATTTCAAGATGAAGAACAAGGTCTTCATCTTGTTCACGTTTAATCCGTTTTCTTGCGTAGTCCTCTACAGCATCCATAAGGAGTTTCAAATATTGCTCCCAGTTGATGGATCGTGGTTCACGGAATTTGGGTCCCTTTGCAAGGATATGACAGAGAGATTGGTTTTCAATGATGTTCAAGTCTCCCATTATGACGTGACCACAGGGACTATATCTGTAAGGTGAATTAAAACATGAACAATCGGGTGGTTTAGACTTGAGGTCGTCGGTGGTAAGGCTCTGCAATACACGTTTATGGTTGAAAATTTATGATGCTATCGGTGAAGAATAGGTATATGAGAGAATTGGAATTGATATGTCCTTAGAATATGGAGGAATTTTGTTTTTTACATTTTTGTGATGCAGTATATTGGCAAGATTGATGACATCCAAACCCTTAATAGCAAACTTTATTGTTAGAAACGAACGGTGTTCTTCTACATTTGCATGTTCTTTAACAGGTTGGAATAATCTGTGTTGACCAATATCAAGGATAACTGCGTCTAATTTGTATAAAGATGAGGATGGGTCAGTAACAGAATTTTCCAGAGATTCTTTATACAGTGCATTCAATTTAGTAAGTGGCAACGAGTATAGTTTTGTTCGAATGTGATGCAGTCCTAGAGGTTTGCAAACAAAAGGGAGTAGACCTTTTATTGATACATCATGAAGATTTGGCGATGTATAATGGCGATGGCCATGACTTCGTTTACGTCTAGGATTGTTTTCAAAAATACGCATCACATTTATATCGTTGCATTTAGGGCTAGATAGATTACTTATAATATCAATTCATATGGTATTGCAGTTCCTAATTTATGTATCCAGTATTCTTCTTTTTGTCTACGTAGAGGTGTACTAAGGTTAGGATTATTACTAGGGTGGTAAATTTTGTCTAGAATGCGAACTTTCATAGAGATAATAGAATGACCAGGTTGGTTAAAATATTGGTTAACGGTAGGAAATTTAATTGTGTTTTTAACTTGTAGAATAAATACTATATTATTCATATTAATCATATGAATGATATAGGTCATACTTTTGTAATAAAATTTTGTTAAATTCATATCCAAAAATATAGTCCATAGTCGAGCGGTCGTAAACAGTGAACATCCAATATAAAAATATCATTTAATCTTCATTCATTCCATTATACAGGCTATAACAACACATAAACAAGAACATCACACCAACACAGCTCAGAGTTCTATCATAACATTCAGCTAACAATAACATGACGTCATAAACAATGACATANAAATACGGGAAGTAATGCAACGTCAAAATGTACAAAAATGGTAAAACAAAGGTGCTACATGAAAAATACAGGTTTACAACACTGCTCCCCTTTTTAAAAGATTTCGTCCTCGAAATGTTATACATGGAGATAAATGCAAATTTATCCACAGTACTCAAGCAACAGAACACTTAAGATTTTTCCTCATTTTGTGTTCACATCAATGACTTTTTTAATTGTAAACAGTTGTTTAACAAAAACAACCACAAAACTGTCAACACACATGTATAAATATCTGCAGAAATATATTGGTTTTTCACAATACACAACTTCAGTAATTGCACCAAACAGAAGTAGATACTTTGTTACCGTTGTTATTATTTTTCCTATCAGAAATATCCACTGCCTGTGTTTTATCTATGATCACTGATGAATTTCCAACACTTGGAATTTTCAAACATCCATCAAAAACTGACCCAGCAGCATTGCAAGTCGCAACATCTTTAACTGGTTCACAACCATAACCACATATACTTGAATTTGTTTCACACAGTGTTGAAAGTATATTGTTAATACTACACAAATCTTGTACTTCACATGGTATGGTAGAAGCTTTATTTACTGTAAGTTCAGGATTGT
>MJUU01056182.1:72495-105196 GCA_002080025.1 Modiolus philippinarum
AGTTCTATCATAACATTCAGCTAACAATAACATGACGTCATAAACAATGACATAAAAATACGGGAAGTAATGCAACGTCAAAATGTACAAAAATGGTAAAACAAAGGTGCTACATGAAAAATACAGGTTTACAACACTTTATTACTCTGAATATTTTTTCTCTATCTTTTTGTTATTGTATTCTTTCTTTCTTTTTTATTTAGGATTGCATACCACATGACCTGTAAACTGTGTTTATGTCCAATAAAATCATTTGATTTGATTTGACAATTGGAATTTGATCTCGGCAAAAACAAGTCATTTTTCGAAGCAGATCGAGATATAAATAAATATTCAGGAACAATTCTATTTACTATTTTATACATTAGAATACATTTTTGATGATTCACTCTATTTATAAAAGATAATAATTTCAACGATGAGAACATTAAATTGGATGGAAATGACATGTCACAATCAAGTATAATTCTTGCAGTTTGAAATTCTATCCGAATATTTTTAGGTAGACTTCCCCAAACAGTACTACAGTAATCTATGTATGATAATATATAACTATTGTAGAAGAGCTGTTTTACATGTACGTGTGCTAAGAGATTTTCTTTGATTTTATACAAAAGAGATATTTGAGATGATATTATTTCAAATATTTACCGATTTACATGTTCTTCCCAGCTTAAATTTTCGTCTACGTTTTTCGGCTGTAACTTTTGATTTACTCAACATAAAATTATTCTGAAAATTTTGCCGAAAAGTTGATTAATCGCATATTTTCATTCACACAACAATGAAATCCTAGTTACAAATGGGTAATAAATACACCATGGGTTGTTTTCTTGTGTAAACAGGTCGTAAAATTATCGAGAAACCGTCCAATAAACAATTGGCAGCTATCTATGAGCGTCAGAACAATGAAAATAAAGCCGGAAAATTGGCTAACTTTAACTCGCTAGTTTACAATTCCATCCTACTATAACGAAATTTTACCAGGATAAAGCTCTTCGTATTGTCTTTGTAGCCATATATAATTTATGCATGAAAAAATTTAACAATGCTGATGATGTGACCACGCTCATGCAATTTTTAGAAATAAATTTTGGAGTTCAAACACAAAGCTTTTCCCTGTGTATTTTACAACTAAATTTTCAACTAAACTTAAAGAAAAATACATCATGATTCACATCGAAGTTTCATCTTTTCAATCATATAAATTTTGTAGCTTTAAATATTTTATGTTTGAATATCCAACTCCTGGTAACTTGTCATAACAACTCATGTCAAGGGATATTTATTTAAAAGTCGGTACATTAAAAAACAACATACATAAGTCCAAGGAGGTTTTAAAAACGACACACTAGTGAACACAGAGATGTATGACAGAGGGAGTGGAAACGCGCCTCACTTCAAAGACACACTCACAAAAGGTTACATACTTTTATAAGTTATATAATCTCGGGCACATAATCTTATTAGTTATTACATACTTAGCGAAGATATGCCCTGTTTTGCATATGTAATATAGCCGGAAATTAACAGTCCATATCATATATCATATATGGCCATATCAGACCGCCTCGTTCTGAAATATCCATATCAGCCCGGTGATATGGCTATTTCAGCCCGGGTGTGATGATAACTCCTAATTAGAAGTATGTAATAAACAGATTAAGACATTGCCTTTTCCATATCAGCCTCGGGAAAATAACCGTGCTGATATGAAAAGGCTATGTATTAATCTCTATTTATTATACCTCAGTATGTATTTTCTATTATAATTGTTTATTTGATAAATTTACTATTTTTCACACTTGTCACAAACATACTATTTGCCGGTCAATAGTTTCAATGACTATTGACTGGTGATGAACTATTTACTGGTCATTGAATAGGACGGTAAACTATTTTCTGGTCATTAAATAGGACGCTGAACTATTTACTGATCATTAAATAGGACGATGAAATATTTACCGATGACGTCACATTAATACCTTTGACGTTCGGTTCCTGTACAATAAAACACTTATTTACTGGCTATTCGAACACTGAATAGCAAGTTTCGGGTTTCCCGAGACATAACTATTTCCCGACGCGAAGCGGAGGGAAATAGTTGATGTCGATGGAAACCATAAACTTGCTTTTGTCCTCATAGCCAGTAAATTGAACTATACTAATTCTCTGTGGAAGTTTTCCTAAAATGTTGTTTGACAAAGGAACGTTTGAAGTTAGCTGTATAGAATCTATTAAGGTTTTTCTTAATATGGAGAATGTGAACATGTACAGTTACATGTCTAAACACTACTGCTCGTTTTTACTATTTGTTATAACAAGACATTACAAACAAAACCCCTCCCTTTGATTTGCTTTCATAATATTCAACGGCATATGGCAAGTAAATAGCAACCTTTAGAAGAGTTGAATTAATTTTGTGATCAAAAATAGCAGTCGGTAACGTTAACGTGGAATACTGGAAGTGATACAGTTCCTTTTTAAGTTCACAGTTTTTAGGTATGTTATTAAACAAGTAACGAGGATTTTAAAAAATGACATATAAATATCGGGTTACCGATCTTGTTTCTATAGAAATCGAGGTTAAATATTGGTTATTTTGTGTTTTTTCAAGAAAAGTCAAGTTCTAGTTTGAAAAATAATAAAGAAAGTATTTTCAAATTTATCGCTACCAAAATAAAAGAAAAACATAGTCAAGGTTTTATAGATTTACAGAAAAATTAATTTTATATTAGAAAGTATATACCACATATATAATCAATGAATATAAAGCACTAACAACGATAAAAGTGGCATAAAATGTCCCCTTACAAATTCAGTTTTTTCAATATTTTGAAGACTTCTCATATTGTCGGTTCTAGGAAATTTTTATCAGTATTTCTTATATTATGCTACTCAAAGATGGCCAAAAAAAATTTAGGTCACCGAGTTCGTTTTTCGAGATATCATAAAGAATGTGCAACTTTTTAGCAAATTACCCCACAACGTTCGCGAAACTTGAAGTTACAAGAAGTTATAAGAAATACGAATTTTCATATTCCCGGAATTGCCTTCATTAGAGCTCTGAATCTATTGGATAATGTAAAAACGGTACTCAACTTTGTGTGAGAAAAACTTTACGGGTGTCTGCATGGAAAGAAAATGATATCGCCAAGGTAAAATATTCAAAAATATTGAGCGCTAGCCTTTGGAAAGAGAATAATTTTAAAATTTAATAACAAACTGCACTCATCTTCTTGTAAGAAAAACTTAACGCATGTCTAAATGAAAAGAAAGTTATGTCGCAAGCAAATCTTATGATTTATCAAGTATAGAGGAGAGCACGTATAGAATGTGTAGAAATGAATTTTTAGAAAAAGTGAGGAAGATAGGACTATTGAAGACGGTTCTTAGCGGGTTGAAATTTACAGCAATGTCTTCTGGTTGGTATAGAATTGTCCTCCAGCACTAAAGATCAGTGCAAGCAGGTAATAAAGACGACTGGAATATTTCATTTAATTTTAACAAAAAGAGAGAGGCTTAATCCATATCAGAGTCTTCAAAGGGACTAAATAATAAATTTTGGTTTAAAATGTCATAAATTTCTTATACCAGGAGCAACTTACATGTATATGTGGTTACTGCATATTTTAATTTAAACGATATATATATCTGTGTCATTTTGAACAGAGTTTTCGAAAAAGAGGATTTATAGAATACCCACATAGAGTGAATTCAATATGGAATGGAGGTTTTATATTTTGATTTTTCGGATTTGTGTTCTATTAAAGAATATTTCTGCTCTTAGAAAATGTAAGTGTCAAGTTATTACTTCTAGAAAAATTCGTCCTTACAATATAGAGTAAAGAATAAGCCCTGCATATAAAACAAACTTATATATTTTTCATCATTCAGTGCACATAGTAATAATTCTGACAATATCATTTTGTATCTGCCTAACAACTATGTCAGAGACAAACAAAATCTTTATCCTTTTTAAATTGAGGGCAATAACAAATTACCCAACAAAATATTCCAAAGGGCAAATAGACAAAACATCTGCAAAATCACCGGAAAATTGTTAACCGCCATGGCCCTGAAAATTATAATTTAAATTCAGTTGCAAGAGAAATCGAATATTGATCCTTTTTAATTTGAATGATATTTACCTTCATAAAAATCTATGTTTTTACAAATAATCAGTATTTTATTTTTGTTTTTGTTTCGTTTTGTTTTTTGTTTTTTTTTATTGTTTTTTTGTGTTTTTGTTTTGTTTTTTGTTTTTTGTTTTTTGTTTTTGTTTTTTTGTTTTTGGTTTTGTTTGTTTTTGTTTTGTTTTGCTTTTTTCTTTATTTTTTATGCGTACAGATAAAATTTCAATAATCAAATAATATGAAGCGGTTGTCAACAAAAAAGTCAGACTCATTCAATACAACATGCAATTCATATTTGCAAATTTAAAGCCCCGAGACATTAACTGATACAAATAAAACACAAAATATAACAAGTTTTAATTTTTCTTACAGGTATTTTCTATTCATAAAAACATGTATGAGACGTTTCATACATTTTTTACATATCGGTCATGCAAATATTTCAGATAGCACGTGTCGGACAAATCACAAAAAATCCACCCCAAGTATCAAAATTTATGATTAATATAATTAATCACTAGGTCAGTATATATATTAATTTAAACGATAAACAGATATATCTATGTCATTTCGTAGTTTCGAAAAAGAGGATTAAAGATCAGACATACGGTGTTAAAATGGAATGGAGGTTCTATATTCTATTTCTTTGGATTTGTGCTTTTTCAAAGAATATTGTAGCTCTCAGAGAATGTAAGTGTCAAATTATAACTTATAGAAAAAGTCTGATGCTAAACTTTAGTGTAAAGAATAGGCTACGCATATAACAAATGCGATTTGAAATCTGCTTAATATCTTTAAGTTTTATGGCATTAGATAATTAATAAAAGTTTATCTTGTAGTTCCAATAGTCTATGATAGAGTCTATGATATTCAGGATTCTATCGATATTACAGTTTTGGGGTGTTAACATTGTAATGACAAGGGTTCACAAACAATTTAAAATTTATATGATCGTAAGTAAATCAAAGTAAAACCTATCAGGGTTATAACAATTCTACTCGTTTATTTACATAACATTTAACTAACAATGCGAAGATATGCAGTACATGCTCATGAAACAAATTCATTACGATTACACGATAGAACTAAGCAATAAAACAACGTTTTTATTGGCGCTCTTCGCCTTGATCTTCATCTTTAATCCACAAAAAAAATGACTGTCGTCGTAATTGTTTTGCAAATATACAAATTTTCACATTCCGTAACCTTTAAGCCATTTTTATGATGTTAAGTACAATGTACAAATTAAACAATTCTTTATAACCATTCTATCTTTTATGGTGTTCGGTCTTTTCATCTTTTCTTCAACTTAATACCTTCATAACTTTTGCCAGACGTCCTTTTTCTGTAATGAATAGTAAAAACCTTTACACTTTGTTAAATTTATTCCATCCCTATATAGTCATCGCAATGCAATTTGACCATATCGAAATATACCTCCAACATTAAAGCGTAACTTCTGATATTTATAACCCAAAGTCCTTTCCTGGAAATGAACTTCTGTCACATACATGCAAGTATATTGGAAATACTTTTGATTAAATAAAACAATGATATGTTTATATTTTATTTCAGTGTATATGGAACAGTTATGTGGACAACAAATTAATTTCCTCGCTCTGAATGAAGATGCCATTTTGTTACGTGTAAGTCCACAAGCCTACAGAAGAAATCTAGACTGCATTGTAGCAATAGAACCACACCCAAATAAACAACTAGCTGTAAAGATTCAGAATCTGGACATAGATGCCCTACCCTCGGGACAGTGTACTGATGATTACCTTACTTTATATGATGGTAGGACGAATGCTGCACAGTTTATTGCAGGTAAGCCACTTGTCACTGTGTCTGTAGGCTAAAACTAATCTTTTGGTTTTTCACACAAAAAATAAAGATTATATCTTCATTGTCACTTAATAAATGTCACACTGCAAATATATAGGCGTCTTCAAAAATAACTTTTTAAATGAATTTATAATGAGTTCCCGATTTTTTTCCAAGTATGGCAAATTAATGCAAAAGCTAACACAGTATCGACACTGTGCACAGCTTAAAAACCTTTCAAATTTCATTACCTTTCTAGAAATTTCGTTGAACCAAATGCATCAGATACTTTGAAAACAAAAAAAAATATACATTTTTAGTTGTATATTATGTTTTTTGAATGTCCTTAAATATTATTCAACTATGAAATAGAGAATAGATTTGATTTGCAAATTTTAAATGATCTGTTGTTTTCTTTCCAGGGGCACCAAATCAAATTTGTGGAAACCGATTGGTAAAGACAGTACCGCTCGCTGATTCATATGCTACCCAGAGAGGTTACCTCACAGCTAGATTCAGATCAGGACCAACGAACACCATACATCGTGGCTTTGATATGATCGTCTCAGCTTTTCATTTAGGTAAGTAATAAATATGAAAAATATATTGATTCAACATATAAATAAAAGACTATTTCTTAAAAAAAAACTACTAGTGTATGTTTATGTTATGGCATGTAAAGGAAGCATAAATTACCTGACACTGCTTATAACGATTTTGAATACCCTATATATCAACACATCCACGACCCCTTAAATCAAAATAATTGTGTTTTTAAGTGCAGTTATAAAAATTTTCCCAATCGTTTCCAACTGCTATATATGTACACAAAATATTTTTTTCAGTTGTGGTCAACACAATATTTTTTTTAATCATTTGAAGCAATAGAATAACACGTATTTGAGCATATAAATTTTATTGAAAACTAAGGAGTATCTCCCTCACGCGAAGCTCTGTCCTTAGCTGATTTTGGCTTCACATTTAGATCATATTGGTTATTTGTTCTCTATCAGTTTTTAAACATCTTTGAGTTTATGGTCTTCCAAACGTTTAGATTTTATCTGCACTGATGAGACATAAGTTGTCGAAATGCGCATATGCAGAAAGTAAATTTACAGTAACTTCGGTATTCAGTTATTTGTTACCACTGGGTCGATGCCGCTGCTGGTGGACTATTAGTCCCAGAGGGTATTCACCAGCCCAGTAGTCAGTACTTCGGTGTTGACCCGAAAGCCGATTATTTTTGGAACCTTACAATATCTAAATTTTTGTAAATTTTATTGAAAACTAAGGAGTATCTCCCTCACGCAAAGCTCTGTCCTTAGCTGATTCTGGCTTCACATTTAGATCATATGGGTTATTTGTTCTCTATCAGTTTTTAAACATCTTTGAGTTTATGGTCTTCCAAACGTTTAGATTTTATCTGCACTGATGAGTCATAAGTTGTCGAAATGCGCATATACAGAAAGTAAATTCACAGTAACTTCGGTATTTAGTTATATTGATCTATCTCTCCTGCAGTAATTAGAGACAAATTACATTTTAGAAAAAAAAATTCTCATTCCCTAATTCGTAATAATGATAAAAAACCTACACATTCTACCGACATTTAATTTTCTTAAAAAATGAAAATTTAGAAAAGACAAATATTAGCAGTAGACGCATTATTGCATTATATTTAATAAATAATTAACTTTTTTTCAGCCCCATGCAGAGATAACGAATACAAATGTTATAACCAGAGATGTATCCCAGAAAACCTTCGGTGTTCCGGTTTTGACCACTGTGGTGATCGGACTCCAGTTTGTCTACTTACAAATGAAGCGAAGGCTGCTGTGGGAGTTACTGCTGCACTAATACTCATAGCAATTATTGTAATTGTTGCCG
The DNA here is from genome assembly GCA_002080025.1 of Modiolus philippinarum. Classification (NCBI taxonomy): domain Eukaryota; kingdom Metazoa; phylum Mollusca; class Bivalvia; order Mytilida; family Modiolidae; genus Modiolus; species Modiolus philippinarum. The sequence goes on from MJUU01056182.1 coordinate 80,343, forward strand.
TTTGTATCTGGAGAAAAAAGAGACAGACGACATTTAATGATAGGGTAGGTAGCACAAGATGCTAATCATTATTATGATCTCATATGATTTCCATAAAACTGACATTAGATGATCGAAAAATTACAGGAATGTTACTTTGTTATAAAATGACAATTCTCAAAATAGTTCCTTGATTCTCATTATCTGTGATAAGGAGGCAGCAATTTGATGGACTGGGTGATTTTTTAATAAAATGTTGTTTATATTTAACATCTTTTTGTTTTTTGTTGCAAACATAATCGTGAACAATAGCATTTCTTATGACAGATGTTCACTCCACAACCAACAGACATTTATCCACTTCTCAGTTACCATGGTAACCAGATTATCACCGAAGTGTTTCACAAAGGTTAGCACTACGGTCAAGGACACTAATTTAAGTTGAATTTCCATGTTTTCATTTTAGCGAAAAATACTACGGAGCAAGTCGAAAAATTTTAATATAAACAACCTAGTCTTACTTACATTTGAATTCTAAGAATATCCAATTATATTGTCAAGTATCTATTATCATGTAATAAAGATGATAAATGTCTTTTGTTTCGATTCCAATTGTAGAAAATGAGATTATTTGTTTGCAGCAACAAACGCCTTTTCTGTCTTGCAACAGAAATCGAAATTACATTCTAAATGCAAATTCAAAATTCAGGCAAATTGTAAGCGATTTGGACATAACATACAGACACCAATAAACAAAATCAAAGACATACTATACAATAATAAGTAAATGATAATGCCAGTACTAATACGATATTCTGCATTTGGAGGATACATTTCTTTATAATCTACTGCACAAATATTTCAGTTGTGGTAATCATGAAAAGCACAGCTTTTATTAATGATCTCCCGTTTCCCAAACCAGTAATTTGTGTTCTTGGATTGTTAGTTTTCGGTTCTCACTTACTTTATAACCGATATCCTATTTGTTCATACATGTATATAATGCCAACTTGTACCAGTAGTTGAGTTTATAATTATTTTATTTGCTAAAAAAAAAGAGAAAAAAGATCTTCCAATTTATGAAGCCCTATCCCTTTACAGAAACAAAATTTGAGGAGCATATACAATAAAGATATATAAATATGTAAATAAAAAATACATGTGTGTACCAGATAAGTCGCAGACTCGAAGTGCCATACGTAAAATGCATTTGCAATCTCTCTTTGAAATGAACTTTCGCAAGGACATTTATTGAAAAGTTTGTATGTGATAATTTTCTTTTTTTAAGTAAATGAATAATTTTCCCGTTATAAAATTTACTAATCAATGCAAATCTATATAGAGTTTCTCATTGTAGGTTAAGCAACAGAAACAGAGAAACCATTTTGAACACAGCATTGCGGGAGAATCATTCAAAGTTAAGATGAACGGGCAAATACACTGATCTAAAACTGAAAAACAAATCCGAATTATTCAAATGACTTTCAAATGACAAAACATTTTATTGGTTTAAACATTTTACACTGATTTATTATGAAGGGGTTATACATGCTTTAGAAATTGCTACGACCATAAAATATGTGATCCATTTAATTACCGTTTCATATATCCTGTTTCCTATTTTGGCTTATTTTGTCTTGCAGGCATGATAGTATGAAGAAACATAGAAGAAATAAGATAGGCCTGCCGGGATTAGCTGACACATGTTGTGTAATCCCATTAACGGATCTCAAAAATTAGAAGTTAGTAATCAAATATTAAAGTTATCGTTGTAATTCACATAATGCCAATAGTTGTAGCATTTTCTAATGAGAGTGAAAGTTGTATGTACCAAAGGTTTCAAATTACAAACTTGTATAGATGTAAAATTGTTGTAAATGTCATGTATATCTGTAAAAAAAATGTTAAATTTTGTAATAAAATTGTTTTTGTATATTAATTTTTTTTATACCTTACCTGCCCAAATTGCCAAATATTGTGGTAAACTAAAACTTGTTCCAGCTTATTATGGAAAGGTTTAATCTATTGTCATTTTGTCAAATAGACTATTTTTAGTCCCATGCAGTTTACATGAAACCGGGACATGAAAAAGGCACCAACTGAAATAACAACGAATGCATGAGAGGTTTGGGTACCCATAAATGTAAAAATAAAAATACCACTGGCCTTTGCTAGTGTCGATTTCCTATCGTTGTTTACGATTGTTTTTTTTTGTCCTTATTTGTGTGTGTTTTGTTTTGCAGTCCCTTTTGTGGATTGTGTCCTGTGATTGTAATTTTCAGCCACTTTACTTGTTTCATGTTATTTGTTATAGTAAATGACCAGAACAACAATTGGTGCCTTGAGAATTTTGAATATTACACAATTCCAATTAAGATTTAAGTCATTAAACCTATTTCTCCTGTCCCTCTTCTTCTGTTATCATTGTGGTCCTTTTTAATTTCTATCTCGGTGTCTACACACACATGATCTTGGAAATAGGATTTTTCGAAAACTCCCCCTAGGTCCCCATTCTTATTTCACTCTCAGAACGGTGCATATATCCCGGGTTTTCAATCTTTATGATAAGAAATGAATACCCTGAAGTAGAGAAGAAAAATATTTCCCTACCCCCGATTTTCTAGGAAGGGCTATATGCAATCTCTTTTTATTTCATTTTTTAATACAATAAAGAAACAACACAAGTATTGTTTTTTCTAGGTTAGGATATTCCGAACCCCAAGTGTAAAGTAGAGCCCTGAATACGTCTTATAGATCGCGATACAATAACACAAAAAAAAAAGAATTCAAGCAAGAATTGAATATTTTACACCTCATAACAAGTTAAAAACCAACATTATTACTTTTTTAGTCGTTTTTAAGGATATGGAGTAAATGCACATGAGACAAATGCTCTACCAAACATTTAAAACCAAGTAATGGAACAAGGCTCTAATTGTTGTTCCTTATCTTGAAGTCAAACGGAGACCTTCAACGATGAGCTTTGTAACTTCAAGTCCTTTGTAAATCCAAGGAATGGGACAACACTTTTATTGTTCATGATTGAAGTCAATATGAGTGTAAAAATGGATAACAGGAAACACCTACAATGGCTGAAAATTATAATTACATGCCACAATCTGCTATGGAACTACACATGAAGAACACGAATAAGACAAAAGACAAACGATAGGAACTCGGGACAGCCGGACTTGGTACCGGCACTAGCAAAAGCCAGCGGTAGGGTTAAACCGGTTTATGGGTACCCAATCTCCCCTTTATCTATCGGGCCTTTCGGATGTGCTGATACCTCATAGTAAGTTCAAGACGGCACTAGATGTCTAACAATTTATTGGCTTCGCTGATTGCGTCAACAGTAAAACAAATTTGCAACCAACGAACTGAGTTAATGTCGTGAATTTTTCCAATGAACATACGTTTAACCCCTGATTTACTTTGAAGCTGAAGCAATTTTCCAGTTTCCTCCTTTTCCCTCTCTTGTTCTACATTTTGTTGCTCTTTGTGTTTCAACTCTTTAGGTATGACTTTACAATTGACGATTTTTTATTTACTTGACGTTTTTATTTTCTGACGTCTGATTGGTTGATAAACAAAAAAAAAATAATAAATAAAGGGTATGATCAATACAATACACTTATAGCAAGTAGATTCTGCCTATGCAATGTTGAACTTACCAATGTTTGCTAATTGTTGAAGGCCCCATGATGACTTTAAAATGAAGAACAACAATGAAGTTGTTCAATTTGCTTTATCTTACCATGTATTTGTAAGATTTTGTCCCATGTACATTTGTACTCTATATCCTTTAATTTGTTCATGAAATTTCACTAAAATACTTCATATAATTACAGTAATTATGACGAAAATCAACCAAACAACTGATTGAAATGACCAAGAACGTAGAAAAAAAATATATATGATACATACGATCAGTGATGAAAACGTACTAAAAATAACCATATTATGGAAATTATAACAAGAAAAACAACCAAACAGGTAGAAGTTGAAACAAAAATTATAAAGGTATGATGCATACCATCCGATAATAAATTACTACTGAATGTGAACAAATGATGACAGCTTACCCAAAATATCCTACTTAATTCTAGCTGTCTTCATGGACTTTCATGTAGCCGATGTATGCTAAAATGTAGTCACTTATCGCAAATTGTAACCAAATAATGCATTTTCTAAGTGCGCCCTTTTAAAACTGCGCTTATATGCGAGTTCGTTTTTAATTGTTTGAAAATTACACACAAATCACAAAAATTATACAAAAACTGAAAGTTTGCAGAGATTTTCCATCTGATTGTTTTTTAGTAACCTTGATTATTACTTTTCCAGAAACAGATAAAACATTATTATAGTTCTTTATTAACAATGAAAAAAGTTTATACAAATTTATTTCAAGAAGGTAAAATGAACTGGAGCTGGCATGTCAGTTAACTGCTAGTAGTCTCTTAATTGTGATTTCATGTTTATGTCCGTATATTTAGTTCTTTCATTTTCATTTTTCACAATTGACTCAGTCCTGTTGCCAACTGAATTTTACTGTTGTTACGATTGTTTTTTTGATTTATCACATTGGCTGTAGGGGGAAGGTTTGGGCCCAATAAAACTAGTTTAACCCCGCCGCAGCAGGTTTGCGCCTGTCCTAAGACAGGAAATTTATTAAGCCTTTCTGTGTCTTGTCTTTTTTCTAGTTCGTTTACTTTATGTCTGTAGGAGTCGAGGATGATGTTTATTTCGCTGGGCTTGATTGCTCTTTATTCGGGGGCCGGCTCCGACCTGCCGTTGGGTGTGGGGTTTTCTCACCGTTCATTGAAGATCTAATGGTGGCTTTGAGTTGTTATTACTCCCCTTTGGGTTGTTGTCTCTTTGACACATTCCCCGTTTCCCTTCTTTTTTCTATTTCTTGAAAAGCACGCGAAATGTAAATTCCAGTAGATTTTTTGATATAATAAAATTCCGAAGTTGCTGTAAATTTAGTTTCTTAGGCCATTTCGTCAATTTAGTCTCTTTAGTCTCTTCAGTGCAGATGAAATCAAAACTTAGAATTGTTGAAATTATCAAAAAAGAACCCTTATTTCCTTGAACGTTTATATCTGAGTTTTGAAAAATATTCTAATAAATTTTATCATTCTCAAAAACAAATTCTTGCAACCCAAATGATAACGTTTCATACATTTTAAGGTATGACATGTAATTTGTCGTAAATATGTAATATTATTACGGAGAAAATGTAAAAAAATGTATAAAAACATACGTAATTTTCAATTAGCAAAACAACATAGAATTTCCCTCAGGGTGAAGGATAATGATGTATATCATTTCAAAAATTGCCCAATGTATATCTCAGTAGGTATGATCAATATTATTACCGTCATCTGTGAATCACTTTTGACAATGTTATATTGTCCTGTCTAATTTGTTAATACAAGATTATATAAATTTAATACAAAAAAGTCAATTGTATATCCAATAGCTTGCTATTAACATGCTTTGAAAACCGATCATAAAGGCATTTGCTTCTTTAGTGTATTAGCAATTCCAAATTAGTGGGAAAATGAGGGGGAAATGGATAATTATACAGGTACACTACTGAACCTGGTAATGCTGTAGTTATTAGTTGGATCAGTTGTTGAATTCAAGCTTCTAGTTAGGATCTTCACACTCTTCTGGGAACAAATGTACTTTCTCCTTATTTTGATAAGTCATACATTGATAATGTGGAGCATGGATGTGGCGTTGCTTGACACTAATTAGCAATGAATTCCGCCCAAACCTGTGCTAGGGGCCGTCTTGAACTTATTATGAGGTATGAGCAACGCTTATTGTTGAAGGCCTCATGGTGACTTCAAGATGACTAACAATAATAAAACCTTTTTTTCCATTGCTTTGTTTTTCCATGTAACTTCATATCCTTTCAGTACTTATTAGTGAAGTCATTATATTTTCTTTTCACCCATATTTTTTTTCTTTTTTTTCACTTTGATTTGCCATTTTATTGGGCAGTGATTTTGAATCATTTTGTCGGTATGCCAAACTTATCTTCTTTAAAACGAAACAAGGAACTGAAGGAGATCACAAAAACTTGCCAGACCTTTTCTGTTAGTGTGTTTTGGGCATTTTGTTAAATGTTTTTGGTTGTTGACTGTTTTTTCACACATTTAATGTTTTCTGTTATGTTAAATTACTGTTAAAGGAAATGAAAAATAGTGTTTACTGTTAATCATATAAAATTGTTTAACCTGTTTTGCGCCTGTTATCATGGAGTTAAATTAAATGATAACTGTTTTGAGGGAAAATTAAAGATTTGTTTGTTATCCTGTAAATAAAACAAATCTTGCCCTATAATTGTGTATGTACCTCATTGACTGCCACAAATAAACATTATTCGTAGTATCAGTAGGTTATTTTTTGTAATTACATCCCAGTGGCGTTTCCAATGTTGTTTGTTTTTATTTCCGCATTTTTTTGCTGTCTGATGTCTCTGTTTTTCTCTTTTTCGGTTTTGCTAGTGTCTGATGTCTCTGTTTTTCTCTTTTTCGTTTTTGCTAGTGTCTGATGTCTCTGTTTTTCTCTTTTTCGTTTTTGCTAGTGTCTGATGTCTCTGTTTTTCTCTATTCTTGCTTTGGCCATGTCTCATGACTTTGGGTTTTGTTATAAGCTCAAGCTTTGTCCCTTCGGTATTCCACTGCTGTTGTAACCATAATCGGCATCAATTTTTTGAGCCTGTATAAATACGAAGTTTATTTTAAATTAAAGTCATGTAAGGCTGATTTTTGTCTGTGCATTGTTTATTGGATCTCATTTTTTGTGCTTTTTTTAGTTTGATATTATCTTATATACATAAGTGGTGTATATGTCGTATTTCTCTTTAACTGAGTGTGTTGGTGATGGGATCACAGAGTGATGATAAGCGAGTAGTGCGATAGAGGTCAAAATCGGAGGTTAATTGTAGGACTAGTCATCCATTTCCATTACGGAAACCACATGAGCAGAATCAAATAACTTTACCGGAACTCGAGGAGAAATTCATCAAACTTGTAATTGTATGACCGATACTATTGAAAGAAGAGATTCAGTTAGTAAAACGAGAAATGAGTCCAAAATCTATTTTGAAAGTAGGAGGTTAGTCTGTATCATGTATGAAGTAAGAAAAAGAGCACAGTTTGAAAATGGTAATGGTCACAACTTAGATGTACTTGGTATTAGAGTAGGTTAACTGGCTGCGGATCAGTAACAACTGCAGAAGGGCATAACAGTTTTACTCCGGAAGAAATGACAATATACACAAGAGAGGTAGTAGCAATTATAAAGAAGCAAGTATATCACTTATAGAATAGAAGATCGTAGACGAGAGAATAATGACAGCAAGATTCTATTTAACTTCTATTTAACGTGATGCTGCAACCAAAGAGACAGTCTTCGAAGTTAAAACAGAACTTTATGAAAAACAAAGAACTGTGTTCTATGCTGTATCTGTCCATAATGTACTAACAGTTAAAAGGGATTTCAATGCAAAGTTGGCAGTTACAATACCGGAATGCATCATATCATGATAAATGGAAGATGGTGATGTTTCGAAAATTTTCTCAAAGACCATATATTTTGGGGGAATTGATTCCATTAGGACATGTCACCATTTTCCACAATATATGCTTAATAAAAAACAGCAAGATATTTTGGCCCAACAAGATTTCCAACAAAGAAATGTGCAAGATAACAACACAGAAGGACAAAAGAGAAGAAATAACTCACATTGAATTTACGTTTGCGAATCATAGATGATATACATGTGTTACATAATAATTTTTTTCTGCAAAAATAGTTTGAAGATAAGTAATAGCTTGAAGATAAGTATGTTGTCTCTCAACATCCAATCAAATCAGAAAAAAAACCATACAAATTAAATATAGATATAAGATTGATCTCCAATGGGTCAACAGGTATAAATCCAAAAACAGAAATAGAAAAAGAGTGGTGTCAGTTTTAGCTTAAGCTATATAGACGGTGTACTTTCTCTTAATAATCCATAATTTAATGAATTTTTATATCAGATTTATCCTATCGAGCTTGAAATTAAAGAAAGTACTGATGCACCTACTTGAGCTTTGTACATAGATCTTTTGTTGTATATTGACGAAGACAGACGTTTGAAATCTAAGCTATACGACAAGCGTAATAATTTTAATTTTCCCTTTCTCAGCAGCAATATACCTACCTCTCCAGCCTTTAGAGTGTACATTTCACACTTGATTCGTTACTGTCGAGCTGCATAGTCAGAGATTTGTTCAGCCTATCTTATTTCATCCCTCATGAAATTCTATTGTCGTCACGATAACGTCACTGAAATGTATGACGTGTCAGTGTCCCAAAATGAAAGTGGACATTTTCAGCTAGATTCACGTCTTTCCGGATTTGACTAAACCTAGATTGACTCTCTTACTGTGTGACAGGTGATGTTATCGGAAAGGGACATGCTTGCCCTACCGGACACCAAATGCCGCTCCCGATTTTAATAGAGTTCATGCTGAATCTTTGTTGTCTAATATTTCATAATGGTAACTTTGAGTTATAGCTTGTTTAGTGATGTCTATGGTTCCGATTTGTCATTGTCAATGTTTGAATACTAAAGTTATAACAAAAATTGTTAAAATTTTACAATGGTACTTTTTGAGGGTTGAGGAGGTAACGCCTACCGTGAATTTTGGATTGGTTGTCTCTTATGGTTAGAGAATGCCACTTTCAAAAACTTATTTTTCTCACTAAAAGTGTGACTAGTGTTGTTAACAGAGCAGGACATGCTTTCCCTTCCCGAGCACCTGATGTCACTCTTAGTTTCATGGGAGTTCACACTGTGAGTGCCTTGGTTTGAATGCCGTGTTTTTTTTATTTCTTTGTTTTGTAGCTGTCTAACATCTTTTTTTCTGTGCTCTTGTTTTGGCCATGTTTTTGTTCATTTTTGTAAATACCATCCCTTAGTTCTTTCATTATTCTACTGCAGCTGTTTGTCACATGCATTATTGGTAAAAAATATTGAAGTGTGAAATGACCTGATTGTTACTTCAAGATGAAGAACATCAATTAAAGCGTTGTTCCATTGCTTAGTTTTACCATGTATTTGTAGAGACTTTGTCTCATTTGCATTTACTCCAAATCTCTTCACTGTTCATGATTAGTTACTAGAAAACCTGTTTTTCTGTAGATTCAAAATTTGCCTAGACAGAACATGAAATCAGTTTAATTTAGGTATGTCTTTTTGAAGTCGAATTTGTCATATTTCTGTTTTGTATTGTAAACCAGGCAGAAACAAACAAAAAACATAAAGAAATGGAAAAATAATTCAAAGTTTTGTTTATTTCTGCAAATTAAAACATCACTTGCAAAGACATGGTTGCATAGTTACATAATACATTTCCAATATCGAAAACACGTGTTGCACGTAAAAACAAACCATGCTAATGGTGGAATGCTGTAATTATTTGTCTTAGCAATAAAATATTAAGAAATATATTTCTATGTGATTGTAACTCAAATGCAAACCATGGCAAGACTTTATAATCTATTTATGAAGATAGGGTACCTCTTTGGTCTATTAATGTAGAATTATTGGGACTCGATGTATAGCTAAAAGCAAATTTGTACAAATAATCTAAAAAATGACTGTAAAAATAAAAATGAAATCATTCAAACCTTAGCGTTTTGAGCATAACCATTTCGTCATTTTTCACTTTTGATTAAAAAAATATGTTTGACGACATGGCAAACGAGTAAAAAATTAACAAACGAAAAGTCAAAATCAGCTTTGGTGGGAAAAGCAAGACATTCAAGAGATACTCTTTGGCTTTAACGTTTTTTTTTCACATCTAGATATAGTTCAATTCATCGACCATCATCTAAACTGTTGTGAATTTTTAGGGGTTAACAATTATAGAAAATCATACAGGATTGCCATCATGATACAAGAGTCTCCGTAGATTCTTTCTGTTCTATTAGCTTTTACAAACAATTCTGAAGTCTAAGAAATGTTTTGATTGAATATGCACTGAAGAAACATGAAGTGTTGAAATAACCGCTCACAACAATCAGATAGGTTGGATTCCAGGATTATTTTGTATATCCTTATTTGAGGTTTCCACTGTTTCTTATTTAAAGCGATTTTTTGATTTTTCAATGTCCTGATATTTTCTGACCTACTTTCAAAAAGAACAAGTTTACCACTCTACAATAGGTTATATCCAGGTTCATGGTATGATCTGGTATGCACTTCCTAATTTATCACTTTGTAAGAGTAATCTTTCTTTGATGTGGACAACCACAAATATTGAAAAGTTCAAAGTACGTGTTGTATTCACACAGATCTAGTTGAATTAATCTTAAGTGATTTTGTATTAATTAATCATCTGATTTAAAAATATTTTCTTTTATATATCATTTATTTTACTTAAGAACCGTCGGAAATCAGTTGCCTGTCACTGACAAAAAATATTTTATTCCCTTTGGCCATATCTCTAATGAAATGTTCCAAGATATTTTACTCATGTTGCTTCATATGTTGACTACTTTGATTTACTCGGAAATAATTCCGTTTTTGAAAAATTCATGTTAGAATATTTCTATTTTCCATAGTGCTCATTACAACAAGGAATCGGGAACCAGTTTATGTCCACACCGGGATCAGTCTAAAAGTATAAATTAGGGAGTGCAGACCATGAACTTGGATATGGTCTGTTAGTAAAAGGATGAGGTGAAGCATTTTCAGTGTCATCCTTATCTCCAACTCTACTGGAATTAGGGCTTGTTTTGTTTTCCCTTCAAACACATGGGGCTCCAGACTCAAAAATCTCGAACTCATCACCAAAGAAGTACATGTACTACATCTTATTTATGTAAATTATGCTACAGAAGGTTTATTGAATCAGTCTCTGATATGAAATAACAAATTTATCGTTTCCGGGAAGTATAACGAGCTTTTGTCTTATCACTAATTGATTTCTTATATTGGAAGTTCCATGCAAATAATAAAAAGTACAGATTATCTGTCCATGTTAAAGGTATCTCTCGTAATATGTAACCTTTGTTGTCCAAACCAATAGAAGTTAAAGAATGTTAACCAAAAATCGAACTAGAAACAAGAGATAATAAATATCATTGATGACAGTCGCTATATATAAATATCGGATAGGTCTTAAACTTTCAGTCACAAATTACTGTTAATCAGCTAAATTGGTAGCTTATTAACTCCTGTAGCCCATTGTTGCTTATAGGAAGTTAACATGCAATTGGGATTTTGAATATAATGGATAATGTTTACGCTGAACAAATTGATCGATTTTGATGTCAGCATTTGAGTTAATTCTGGAATTTTTATTTGTTGATTTCAAAGTTATGACAATGCTATGTAACCTGAAGTATATTAAGCAGAACCGGCAGAAATAATGTAGAGAATTAAGAGATTTTGCTGCAGTAAATATACATTGGTTGTCTTAAACTGAAAAGTATTATTAAATATGACATAAAAATTTCTTTTACTAAAAGATAGCAGCAATATCTGTACTATAGAAGAACACATCTAAAATGGGACTTTTAATCAGGAAACGGAAGAAAGGTAAGACATTGTCAAAATATTTTTTTCTTCATTTATTGAAGTAAACAGTGTTATACATACATAATAAGAAATGTTACTTAACCTCATCTGAACTATACTAATTACAATACAATACAATTACTATAATGAAGAAATAGTTTTTGAAGTATGACGGATTTGGGACATAGAGACCAGCAAACCATAGGTTTTCTACAGTATTTTGGGTGAAAACACGACCAATTTGAACATTTTAATCTGCATGCATTCATTGAATGAAAATTAAGAAATATAGGTGTTGAGAATTTCATTCGATTTTGAAGCAAAAGTGAAAACAAATGACAATAACCTCTCTTTTCTATAGCTGCATTTGATTTTGTAGATACTGCATAAAATGCAACAAAATGCATTTTCTTAGCATATAAGAGTATTTTGAGCAAGCAAATGGTTATTTATTCATACTATACCTTCTTCATATATGTACAAAGAAAATAAGCATCGTTTGTTTGTATGGAGTGTAACGTAGTATAATAGCTATATTGTGGTGGTCAGTTTAAGTGATGGAGGAAGCCGGAGTAACCCTAAAGAAGCGTTCGTTGACAGGTAACTGGCATACCTCATTACGTTTGATTGCAAGTCGGGTGCAATAAGCATCGTAACCATATTTGTTGCTGTAACTTATTATTGTGGACAAGGACTTATAATGATAAACATCATTTTATTAAAATCCATACACTAATTTTTCCGTAGTTAGCTGCAAAGTGAAAGCATATCAAACGTCCCACCACAGATTTTAAAATGCCAAATGGATTGTTTACGAGTTGCGAATCCTCATTATACGTCCTTGTTGTGGAATAGTTGTAAGTTTATTGTTAAAAAATATATATGTTAAGACCAAAACAAACAAAAGGTTAATAAATTGAAACCAACCATTCATCAAATGTGAAATAGATAACACCGATTAATAAACTTTATGTAATATTGTGAAAGCCATGATGTATCGCGCTTCATAGATCTGTTAATTTATCATCGATCTTTGACAAGATGTAAATAACAGATAATATGCAAAAATATAGTGAAAGTCTCACCAATATTTACTGAGACTACATTTTTCAACAATTGTACGGAAACTACATTAATTGTTTAGCAAAATAAATTTCAAAGTGAAGTAAGCGTGTATTCAATTTCCATATATATAAAATTAGTGCAAAATCTCGAACTTCATGCTAAAATAATTAAATCACCCATTTACAGATATTTAGCTTTACCATACAATAAAAGGGTTACATGAATATTGGAGAATATCATTTCTCGTAGAATATGCGTTGTACTTGCGCAAGTTGTTCAACAGTATTCCCCAATATTCATGTGATAAGCTTATATTGTTATAATTGTCGTCCCTTGCAAACGAAAATATCTTTATTATACCTTTTCGATAATTTCTTATGTAAAATTCATAGTCATAAAATGTATATTTCAGTTCATTTTTCAGAATAGTGCTATTACCCGGTGAATAGCACAAAGACTATTTACCGGCCAGTGAATAGCACCGTGAGTACTTTTCGCGGAGTTTTGAGTGAAGACGTTCATTGGTTAATTGGCGTGTCAGTTCAGCATGACTGACATCATAAATTACAAGGACATATTATACAGTTATTTACTGGCTATGAGAACAATAGCAAGATTATGGTTCCCCGAGACACTACTATTTCCCGACGCGAAGCGGAGGGAAATAGTTGATGTCGAGGGGAACCATAATCTTGCTATTGTTCGAATTACCAGTAAATAAGTGTTTTATTATACCGAATTTAACATGTTTTACTATAGAGAATCTAAAGAAAAAAGAAATTAAAAATTGTAGTTAAAATGTGCCTTTTTATACCAAGGATGTATATTTCAATAAATGTCATTGATTGTGATTAATAATGTCAGTCATGCTGAACTGACACGCCCATTAACCAATCAATGTAGTCACTGAAAAGTCCGCGAAAAGTACTAACGGTGCTATTCACTGGCCGGTAGTCTCTGTGCTATTCACTGGGTAATAGCACTTTTATAATATACATTTTATGACTATGAATTTTACATAAAAAATTATCGGAAAGGTATAATAAATTGAAATATACATCATTGGTATAAAAAGACACATTTAACCACGATTTTTATTTCTTTTTCTTTAGATTTTCTTCAACAGTACGTAAAAGATGTTCCATTCGGTATAATAAAACACTTATTTACTGGTTATTCGAACAATAGCAAGATTATGGTTCCCCTCGACATCAACTATTTCCCTCCGCTTCGNTGAAAGGATATGGAGTAAATGCACATAAGACAATGTCTCTGCAAATACATGGTAAAACAAGAAATGGAACAAGGCTTTCATAAACATTGATGCTTATTCTTACTAATTTCTGATATGGTCGTATTTTAAAATAATTTATACATGTACATCAAACAAAACAACTTTAAATATGCATAAATTGAAAAGGAATATGCAAGTGAACGGCTGCACGACATTTGAGCCAATTTTTGAAAATCGATTTTCATCATTTGAGCCAAAATATTTTCCACATTTGAGCCAATGTACCTAAGTTTTACCTGAGCGTAGAATGTTGATTTTGAATAAAATTTTTACCGGTATCAATTATTAACTCTGAGAAAGCAAAGACTGACGACGGATGCAATAGGATTGCAAGCTAAACATACAAAACAACTTGAGTTTCTACTAAGTAACAGAGAAGAAATTTACAGAGAATTTACTAATTAGAATTTTTATTTGCTGATTAGACATAAATACCTATAAAATATTTAGTTAAAATAAAAATATCAATGTTTTATTTTAAAATTATTTACTGGTATCTAAAATATCACTTTCAAATAGCACTAAAAAGAAAATACAAAAATACAAACAAAAACTATTATTAACATTAATATCCGTTGTTTTGGTGCACACGAATTTTACGAGAATTCGAAGCTGTTTTGTTTCAGAATGAAATTATTATCTCTATTGTAACCTTTTCTTTAAAAAACAGAAACATGAAAGAATTGCAGTTAAACAACGATATTTATTTTCAGTTTAATAATTCACAGATAAAACTGGCTCAAACGAATAATTTCCTTTTGGCTCAAAAATTGATTTTATTTGGCTCAAACGTTGATTTATTTTGGCTCAAATGAGATGTGAATTGGCTCAAAATGTCGTGCAACGAATTGAACTGTACTGGATGCAACAAATCAATACAGCCTTCCGAGCTCTATTTTTATCATAAGATCTTGCTATGGTGGAAAAGTGACACAAATACTTCTTTCTTTATCATGGCATTTAAAAAAAGCATTATATACATATGATTATTTTACATATACAAAGATAAATTCTAGAATTAATTAGATTCTGAAACAAGCATAATGATGTTTAAACTGTCTCCATAGTGTCATCAAACAATGATATGACTGCCAAAAATGTTTCTTATATGCTTAAAAATTTATCCGAAATACAATAAAAAAGGTAAGAAGAAAATGATATACAGGAAAAAAGTGAAAAGTAGAATGTGTATAAAATATTCAGTCAATTAAGAATATAATACTTTTTCATGATATGTTTTTTTTTATTTTTTATTTTGAAAAAGTATAAAAATTTCACAGTTCAAACAATCTAGAATAAGAGACAACACCGTACTTTTATTCAGTAATCTTGCATATATCTGGATTCAGTTGTTTTGAATTCTTGTCTCGTATGTATGTCGTCATGTCAAATAGTTCTGGAATGATTTAGGGAACGANAAGGCTTTCATAAACATTGATGCTTATTCTTACTAATTTCTGATATGGTCGTATTTTAAAATAATTTATACATGTACATCAAACAAAACAACTTTAAATATGCATAAATTGAAAAGGAATATGCAGTTGAACTGTACTGGATGCAACAAATCATTACAGCCTTACTAGCTTGAGATTGATTGTTCTATTTTTATCACAAGATCTTGCTATGGTGGAAAAGTGACACAAATACTTCTTTCTCTTATCATGGCATTTTTAAAAAGCATTATAAACATATGATTATTTTACATATACAAAGATAAATTCCAGAATTAATTAGATTCTGAAACAAGCATAATGATGTTTAAACTGTCTCCATAGTGTCATCAAATAATGATATGGCTGAAAAAAATGTTTCTTATATGCTTAAAGATTTAGCCGAAATACAATAAAAAAGGTAAGAAGAAAATGGAATACAGGAAAAAAGTGAAAAGTAGAATGTGTATAAAATATTCAGTCAATTAAGAATTAAATACTTTTTCATGATATGTTTTTTTTTATTTGTTTGAAAAAGTATAAAAATTTCACAGTTCAAACAAAACAGAATAAGAGACAACACCGTACTTTTATTCAGTAATCTTGCATATATCTGGATTCAGTTGTTTTGAATTCTTGTCTCGTATGTATGTCGTCATGTCAAATAGTTCTGGAATGATTTACCTGTGTTTATTTTTCTCTTGTTACGCAACTATCAACTCGGGAACGTTACCATTTCTTTAAACAGGCGCTTTATACAAAAAACATCTGTAAGCACTGTTGACAAGGGGGCTTTTAATTAAGTCTCCTCTCTGTTAATCCCCGAGGGAATTCACCAACTCAGTAGCCAGTATTTCGGTGCTGGCCCGAAAACCGATTCCCTTTGAAAATTTGCAATAGCTAAATTTAAGAAAATTTTGTTCAAAACTAAGGAGCATTTCCTTCTTGCATAGCTCTGTCGTTAGCTGACTTTGGCTTTTCTGTTAAGATCCTATTGGCCATTTGTTCTATATCAGGTTTTACACATATTTTGGTTGATGGATTTCTAAATGTTTTGATTTGATCTGCATTGATGAGATATAAGTTGTCGAAATGCGCATATGCAGAAACTAAATTCACAGTAACTTCGGTATTTTGTTAATCAATACTGATCCTGGTCTGTTTAACGAGAACGTGCAGGCTGTTAACCTTTAATCCCAAGATGACGTAATAATGCTCAATTATTCTACCTTTTGCATGTTTCGGATTGTTTATAATCATTAAAAATGACAATTCTTCATTTGCAAGCAAAAGTTCATTCCATGTGTGAATTTATCTGTATAATATTGAAAATAATGTGTTGAACTGCATGCATTTTTTACCAGTTTTTATTCGCAAGTTTTTGTCCTAGTAACAGTGGCTTTATTATCATTAACTGACAGATAATGAAGGCACATTAAAATGGCAATAATTAATTTGACAGGATTGTTCAGGTTGAATCCAATTACAAACTGTTTCAGGTATATTTCAAACATCGTGCAGCATCGTGCACTTAAACACCATGAAAAAGAAATATGCATTAGAAACCGTGTAATAGGAACCTAATTGCTGTAAACAAAAGAAGTAATTTACATGTTGATTTTAATTGAAGTGCATTTTAAACACGATCTGCAATGTTTTACGAGCAAATAAATCTCAAGATACAACAAAGAGCTTAACGTATTCAACAAACATTAAACCTGCTATAATTGTCTGATTAAGAACGCATTTGTACCTTTATGTGGAAAACAAAAGTCCTGCATGTAAACAGATGTGTGCTTAAGCCAACAGGTTTTTTTTTTTATTTTTGGCACAATAATTAATTAATAAAAAAAGGAAAAGGTTTCCACCATTCCAATTCCTAAAACGATACAAATTGTTTGATACTCACTTTTCCGGTCCCTGACCACATTCACACTTGGTTTGAATACACTCTACTGGATCAGGAGAACATCATGATTATGTGTGGCAGCGTAACACTCTACTGGGACAGTAGAATCTTTTTATTTTGTATTTATTATTTACTTATTTATAATTGCTTTGACGTAATAATGGATTGTAATTTTGATCCCATTTGCATTTTGTTGGCTCGGCTTGTAGAAGAAAATATATAACGGGGTCGACGGTTTTCGTTGTAGAACTCAGATGAAATAGTGTTAAATAAGTCAGAATACAGCAAAAATGACATTTGTAGCAATTAGTAGCTATTTTACCAGTTTTATAATATGTTATGTAAATAAAATGTTTTTATTCACTACTTTCCTGTATCGAATGGGTGCATACTGTTTTGAACGGCTATGTAGTTAGCTTAGTTGCGTATATATGCGTGACAAGAATATTAAGGGTAGCACGATATGCTCAACGTGTGGCACTAGTCCCTTTGCCAATGGATTACATCGGCAAACGAATACCGAAGCAAAATGAGAAAAGAAGGAAATTCCAAAATCAAAAATCACAGCAATTCATATCTAAATTGCAATGTTGTTTGTCAGTTCGGAAATAAACTTAGCATCTCTTTATATATCTCATTAACTAAAATGCCTGTTTTCATTCTGTCTTCTCAATGATTCGCAGAAACATTGTTACGTGCTGTCAAATCATTGTAACGTACGGGAAATTTTTGTACTGGCCATTGCGATTGTATTTGGGCATAACTTTGCATGGTGTATTTGCTAGTTTTTGAGACGGCAATCGCTGAACGATAAAAGCGAATGAGTACTTAAAGTGTAGACATAATTCACCCGAGGTGTAGGAATATATACAAAAACGGGGTGCAAAAATATGGAGGAAATGCAAACGAGAATACAAAACTAGATTTGCAATTGCAAGCAATTAGCTGATGTCGCCCCTGGCAGCAAATTCGATGATTACATCTTGTTTGCAGCATCAAAATCTACCTAGAAATCTATTTTCGTTCAAAACGGACAAAGTTGAAATTTTGACGTAAAATGGCGGCCATCTTGGAAATGGCAGCTATTTTTTTCGGTGGAGGCACATCTCCATAAGGTGATCCAACTTTGTGCCAAATATGAAGGATTTCTGTCGAGGCAGCTATGAGAACAAAGCCGGACAAAAATATTGGAAGAAAGAAAGCGGAATATTATAAAAGATAGCGGTGAAAGATTGAGATTTCCTAGTGAAAGAAAAGTGATTATTAACTGTGAAATTATTTTCCATAATTTCACTCCAGGAAGTGATGTCACAATAGACGTTGTCAACTTTGTTGTTAAAAATTCTGATTATCGAAAATATTCAACTCATGATCGAAGATCCTTGTAATTATCTACGCCGGGAAGCGTATAAGGGACATNAAATTGTATTCATCAAGTATGATCCTTGCCGCTCTCTTTTGCAATTTCAAAATGTTATTTTTTAAATATTTACTACAATTTCCCCATATTGTACAGCAAAAATCAAAATGTGGTAGAATATATGCATTATAAAATAAAATTCTGGTATCAAAATTCAGATATTTTTTTATGCGTCTCAAGAGAGCTAGTAAAGCATTTACTTTTGAAACAATATGACTGATATGAACAGACCATGTTAACGAATTATCTAAAAATACACAAAGAAGTTTTTCAGATGTCATTTATGCTTAGTTAAGATTATTATCTATTGTAGAAAGCTTTTGTTTTGAGGCTATACACATGCAGTGGGTTTTTTCAGCGGTGAGTTACAAAAACAAATTATCTCGACGCAGCGAGATATTATCTCGCCACAGAGAGTTACCGAAAAACACTTATCTCGCCGCGGCGAGTTACTATCTCACCACGTCGAGTTAACAAAAAAGGTTATCTCGCCGCGGCAATTTACTATCTCGCCGCGGCGAGTTACAAAAAACACTTATCTCGCCATGGCGAGTTACTATCTCGCCGCGGCGAGTTATTATCTCACCACGGCGAGTTAACAAAAAGGTTATCTCGCCGTGGCGAGTTAACAAAATGTTACGGCGAATTTTTATCTAGAGGCTCACATGAGCCGGTATAGCTCGACTGGGTTTAACATTAGGACACAAAATTAAATGAAGGCTAAGTTTATTGTTCATTTTTTGTAAATATACTGGTTAATATGGCTAAGCAAAGTCGATAACATAAGGCAAATTATATGAGGTAGATACGATGTGAAAATCTATGCGAACGGCACACTTCGCTTATTGCAACAGTTTTATGCGATCTGCGCTTCCATTTAATAATTTTGTAGTATGCCCTCGGGTGTAGATTGCAATCAGAAAGGCGCAGTTTGCAAGTATCGGATAACAGATTACAAGTATGAGGCAAAAATAGCAAGTGTTGGGCACATAATGCAAGTATTGGAATAGCAGATTGCAAGTACTGAGTGTAAAAAAAATGGATAACAGGAAACTCCTGCAAGGGCTGAAAATTATAATGACATGCCAAATTCTGTTTGGGAACTACATAGGAAAAACATGAATAAGACAAACTTAGACAATGAGCCCAAAATGCATTATAAATATTGGGGCGTCGATTGCAAATTTTGGTGGCGAAAATTGCAGGTTAAACATTTTACTGCTGGTCTGTAAAATTTGCATCTCTGGGGTCAATGGTGCAAATGGAAGTACTACAGATTAATTTGTGGATAATTCCGAAATTTTCATTTCTTAAATGAACCCCTTCGGTCCAACAATACAAAAATCAAACCAATCAAAACGAGTGTCTCAAACAGAAATTCTAATTTAGTGGACGATTCTACTTAAGTAGAGGTGTGCGCGCGCGAACCACAAAAAACTATGAAAAACTCAATTTAAGTTACTAAAACTTAGTTTTTACTCTACTTATATTCAATTTTAGTAACTTAATGTGAATTAAACTCAATTTATGTTGTTCGGGCGCACTTAATGATAATTGAATTGCCATTTACTTAATTCGATTTTCTCACATTAACAGCAACAATCTCTGTTTAAGTGCTTAATGAATTTAAGTAGCGTTAATTCGAATTAAGTAACTTAAATTGAATTTAAGTAGAGAAAAACTAGGTTTAAGTAACTTAAATTTAATTTTTTCTAGTTTTTTGTGGTTCGCGCTTGCCATATACATGGTTAAACCAAGCAATGGAACAACGCTTTTATTGTTGTTCTTGATCTTGAAGTCAACATGTTTCATCTTGATCACTTGGTCTCACTTCGTCCATGCTAAAGCTAATGAGAGGCCCTCATCGGGACAGGCACTAGCATTCGAACAAAAGGTATTAAACCAGTCTTTTTATTTACAATGAAAAGGGGCTCTCAAACGTTTCAATAGAAAAAAGAAGGGAAACGGGGAATGTGTCAAAGAAACAACGACACAAAGGGGAGTAATAACAACTCAAAGCCACCATAAGATCTTCAATGAAAGGTGAGAAAACCCCACACCCAACGGCAGGTCGGAGTCGGCCCCTGAATAAAGAGTATAATCAAGTTCAGTGAAATAAACATCATCCTAGACTCCTATAGACATAAAGTAAACTAACTAGAAAAAAGACAAGACAAACAAAGACTTTTTAAATTTCCTGACTTAGGACAGGCGCAAACCTGCTGTGGCGGAGTTAAACTAGTTTTATTGGACCCAAACCAAAATTTTTTTGTTGGCACAATAAAGCAAAAATACACAGCAAAATATATCGTAATTTCTTTCATAATAAATAAATGTTGTGAGTAAACAGTACACAGCACAATTAATTGCACAGTTCAAAACAATCACTACTAATAGATAGCACTGTACGTTTGCACATGTATGTTTTCGTGTCAAATAGTTCTGGGATGATTTACATTTGTTCTCCCATTTCCTGTTACGCAACAAACAGCTCATGGAATGTTACCATTTCTTTGAACACGTGCGTTATACTAAGTACATCTGTAAACAATGTTAGGAAAAAGACTTTTTAATACAACTCCCCTCAATACGTATTCTGTTCTGTTTGATTAGAACCTATTATCTGAAGTTGACATGATGATGCTAAATTATTATACTTTTTGCATGTTTTTGGTTGTTATGCATTTATAACCCACGTTTATTATCATTAAAAAAATGAAAACTTCTCATTGTTCCAAAGAATTCATTCCATTTTTTATTTGTCTGTTATATGATAAACATGATAAAAGTAATGTATTCAAATGCATGCGTTTTTTAAAACGTTTTAACCAGTTTTTATTCGAATTGCTTCAAAGCATATTTTTGTCCTAGTAACAGTGGCTTTAGTAATAATTTACCAACAGATAACTGCACTAAAATGGCAACAATTGATTTGACGCGAGCGTGCAGGTTGAATCCAGTTACAAAATATTACAAGTTCATTTCAAACATGCACAAGGATCGTGCATTTAAAACCACGAATTACTTGTGATAGGCATAATCATAGTATAACTAATTGACCGTCGTGGATATCAATAAAAATGTCACGAGTGCCTAACAAAAATTCCGTATTGAGTTGGTCGACACGAGTGACGTTTCATTGATATTCATGATAGTTGATTAGTTATTTTATGAAAGAATATGGAGTAAATGAACATGATACCACAACAGATATATTAACTCAAACTGCAATAATTTTAAGGAGCTGTAGGTTAGGTTAAACTTATTTTATTTGCTCATATAATGACAAAAGGGATAAGACACAAGTTAAACAAACTTATGAAGTCTTCCCCCGCATATACAATTTTTTACAATAATATATTAGAGCATGCTTATACATATAATAACAAATAAATAGCAATGTTTTTTCATAAGAATAACAAAAAATAATAATAAATAAACTACAATGATACTTAGATAATGATAGAAACAATATGATTGTTATTTTTGGTGGTGTGTGTGGTGATCAAACAACAAGAAATCTCTCCGACTTTTTGATATATTCGTATACGAGCATAAATATATATTCATTTTGGGCATCGGTTAACTCTGGGTTACCACAAGTTAAAAGTTCAAGATCTATGTTACAAACCTCTGGTAACCAAGCCAGATTTTCAATCAAAGAGTTTCGTAGCATTGTAAATTTTGGACACTCGAAGAAAAAATGGAAGTCGTCCTCACGATGTGCACCACAAAGACATGACGATTTGGATATAATGATTACCTTATATAAATCATAATTAAGAAATGATGCCTTGCATCTAAGTTGTGTCAATATTATATTTAATTTTCGGGGGCCAACACTATAGTAGCTAGGAACTTTAATTATTTCATTTTGCTTTCGCAATTCATGTTTGAAACATGAGATAGAGTTTACATTTCTTAATGTAGGCTGTTACTGGTTCCATTGACGAATAGTTGAGGGAATGAAGGAATCATAAGTTGTCGAAAGTCTACAATACGGTACAATAAAATTGTCTCCATCACGCAAAGGATATATAGTGGTACTTTGGATTTTTGGAGGTATTAGATCACAAAGATAACTCGGAGCGTTACCATTTTGTATATTTTAGAACATTTGTATGACCATTTTGGAAATTTATTCCTCATCAGCAGCACAAGAACCTAAACATAGGAAATCCATTATTGCAAAATTGTTTAAAATGCATAAAAATAAACGAATTTCGAATAATCAGTAATAATATGGCTAAGGACAAAACTACGATTATGTTTTAGAATTTACACAAATTTAGATAATTGCAGTCCATATAATTACCCCAAAACACCCAAAACTACCCCAAAACGCCCAAAACTACCCAAAAACTGTCCCAAATTACCCCAAAACTGCCGTACATCACAATTAAATAAGGAAAGTTGGTAAATTGTAAATAAATTTNGAAATAATATTTTTAGCATTTGACATTTATTTCAAAATAAGTAAGTTCTAGTGGAATAAAAAAGATAACAGGAAACACCCACAATGGCCGAAAAACACAGCCACATGCCAGAAAGTAAATAGGAACCGCACAAGAAAAAAAACCCACAATAAAAATACAAAAGACAAACACAAACAACGATAGGAACTCGGGACAGCCGGACTTGGCACCGGCACTAGCAAAAGTGTATTGGTTTGATGTATCCTCAGCACAAATACACCATAACTGAAGAAACATACTCCAGACTGTGACAACAACGTAAATTATTAGTTCTGTGTGGAGTAAATATTAAAACTTGAAAACTAGTAGTATGAGTGTTATTTTCTATCTCAAAATATGAAATAAAGGCCTTAGATATTTCTTACATAGAACTTGTCAGATGTCCATTTCAATACACAAGACATGTTTAATTTCAATCAAAACGGGTCTACAAAAAACATTTCTTGACCAAAAACAATAAAAAAGTAATAAAGTTGATATTTTTTTGTTTCAAAAAGGTATATTTTACATTGTTCTGGGTGTTTTTGGGTAGCTTTTGGGTGTTTGGGGGTAGTTTTGGGTGTTCTTGGGTAAATCTATGGACCCGATAATAGTAATTGAACAAAGTGTACGCATGATATATCTCATGTACAAGTACACCATATCCAAGAAAAATAAAAAGAGCATACATCTCTTCCCGGGGGGGGGGGGGGGNGGGGGGGTACTCCAAATTTTTCCTGTACCTAGGCTAGTACTATTTTTTGGGGGTAAATTTCCGAATTTTGCTATTTTTGGGGGTTCAAGAAATTCCAAGCTATTTTTGGGGGTTAGAAAAATTATCATTTTGGGGGGGGGGTATTAATATATAATTATAAGTTATTTTTGGGGGGTAGGCAAATATGTCATATTTTTGGGTGTTTTGTTTGCATGGAAAATCAAGAAATATACCATGGATAACCAGATTGGGTTTACTCGAGTGATAAAGTTGGTTGATTTGTCAGCATAACGCGGATTACATTGATCTAGTAACTAATTTCATGTTAAACAGGAAACTTTTAAATTTTGTCAAAGTAATTTCATTTTTCTTTCTTATGTAAGAATGACACATGTATTTTATAGGGGTTATGTTTTTTTACATATTTTTTAGGGGTCACTTATTTAAGAAACTATTTTTGGGGGGTGATTTGAAAAAGAACTATTTTTTTGTGGTATTTTGAAAAAAGTGCTATTTTTTTGGGGTTCAAATTTTTTCCGGTGACCAGCCTAGGTACAGATGATAATGGAGAGTACCAACCTGGGCATCTCTTACACAAGTTATGCTTAATATTATACGGATTTTCTGCTCAAAAACTGAAATTTTAGTTGCGGATTATTTTTTTTCTTCATTTCAATACCCCAGTTGTTTACTTGACGATGACACCGAAGACATATTGTGACTTCACTTCCTCCGATGACTAGAAATCCTTTATTTTCACCGGTGACAATATGACATTTATTTAACTGAGAAAACTCGATCATTCACCGCAATCTATATAATAATTGGAACGAAACTGCAGTAAACAAAAGAATTAATTTGCATGTTGATTTTAATTGAAGTGCATTTTAAACAACGTTCTCCAACGTTTTACAAGCAAATAAATCTCATGATACAACAATTCGCTTGATGTATTCTGCAAACATTAAAACTGCTTTAATTGTCTGTTTCAG
>MJUU01056182.1:106079-118757 GCA_002080025.1 Modiolus philippinarum
TTTTTAACAACATTTCCGTAAAAACGAGGATTAGAAATGCCCTTAGTAATAAGCTGTTTACGAGTGACGCCATATTTAGATATCAAATGTTCATATCTATTATAAAACTTCTTAAATATATTCAACAACTTATGAAATCTGTAACCCTGTTGTAAAAGTTTGGAAACCCGATTTTCATCCAAGTCATTCATCACATTTATAGGAAGCAATAATTATTTTTCTAGACGACAATACTAACGTTTTTCATCCTTTCAGAACAAGCAGTATGTCTGCTTAAAAAACTTTCATCCAACACTAAAAAAAAATACCTGCCAAACATAGGCATGACCAATTCCCTGTCAAGCTACAAGATGAAATGCGCATGACTCGTATGGTTACATCATGTTCTCTGGGCAATTAATCGATAAATCACTAACATTTTTAACAAATCCATACTTGTTTATTTCGAAGTGAGTCAAAAATTCTTTTGTGTTTTAAGATTCTTTTATATCCTTCCTATCTGGAAAGAATATATCTTGATTCTTGCATTTATTATCCAATCATAATTAAGCTTCTAGTATTTTCATCCTGTACTAAATGTAGGGTACACAAAATTCCTGTCATGAATAAGTGCCGGGCTACCTATACTTGGCTTAAATACGAATCGTAGGTTTTGTAGAACGGCTTAGGATATTTTTGGCAGATGTTTTGTAAAACAGTGTTATTTCCAATCTAATTGTCCACTCATTTCCTTTGTAATTTTATTTGATGTAATAATAGATTATGATCTTGATCCAATCTTAGACATGAAGGTATAGTTTGTTCGGCTCCTACTACTAATGTTTTTTTTTATTTTGGCTTTTCTATTTAGATCCTTTTGGTTATTTGTTCTCTATCAGCTTTAACATGTTTTTCAGTTTGTGAACTTCCAAATGTTTAGGTTTAATCTGCAATAGAACAGAACAGAATTTTAATGGTTCAATCCAACATTTGAATTTTTAACAAGACAAACATGACAAACACAAAATAAAAACACATAGGGTATACAATGTTAAATCATTATCAATTTAATAAGGATTTCTATCTTTTATATAATTTAGATTGGTGGTGCTAGGTCTTGTACCAGAAAATATATAAATATACATTATCTTTTTCAAAACTATATAAATTACAGAAATATATATACTATAGGGAATTTGTATACAGTTCCCTTTTAAGGTACGTTTCTTTTATCCTTTCAACAATTACATTCAAAACATCTATTTCTTCAATTGTATATAGGAGAAAGAATTGGTCCTCATTTTTCATATTTTGAAAGGTGGGTATAATTTCCTGTATTTCTTTGTACCTTTCAGATCTTATTTCGTCTAAGTTTTAGCAAATAACTGTGAAATGAAACTCGTCTTCGACACCTAAGTTACATAATTTACGTAATCTGTCCTTAACCTCCAAATTTTGTTGACGCTCTTTCTCAATCTGTAGATTGCTATTACTGGTTTTAATTTTTGTAAAATTCTTTATTATATTTCTATCCAAGTTGAGAAAGAGGTACAACTCAGTATTGTAATTCTTTTTAAGTTTTCTATAAGTTCTCAATTTATTACCATTGGTAGATTTACTATCATCGTTGACTGTTTTATTCCAGTACCTTAGGAATATATCTTTTAGTTTATTCACAACTGAAAATAGAAGTTTTCTTTTTGACAAAAAAGTTGTCTGATTTTTCCAAACATGATCAAAATTTAACTTATGTAAAAGAACTTTTATTTTAGTAGCATAGCTGTTTTTCAAGTCCAGGCTGGTCTTATAAGCCAGAGAAAGCAGTGAATCTTCAGATTTTACGGTGTGAAGCCAAAACTCGGTGGCATATTTGAAAGCATAAATTGATATTGGGAGCATACCAAGTTCAGCGAGCACAGCTAGGTTCACCGAAGCTTTATTAACACCTAGAATTGCCTCTGCAAATTTTATTTGTACTTTCACAATATCAATGGATAAGAGTTTTGTTTCTATCTCTGTTTTCTCTTTTAAAAAGTCCAGTGACCAAATCTCACTGCAATGAAGTAGGATGGGTTGTATACAACATTCAAATAATTTAACATGAGGATTTAGATTTACAGTGTTTGACCTCAGGAGTTTTCTAACACAAAACATTGCTTTAGATAACAACTTTATAGCATATGTAATGGTGCCAGATGGTTTAAAAATAACACCAAGATACTTATATTCAGTACAATGATCTATAATTATGTTATTAAACTTGAAAGTATCTTCAGCTATCTTTCTTCCAGATTTATTACATACCATGATCTTAGACTTATCTAAATTTACTGATAAGTTCCAGTTCTTACAGTATGTTTCTAGTTTATTTAGACAATTTTGAAGGCCAATGGCGGTCTTGGAAAATAAAACTAGGTCATCAGCATGCAGTAGACATGAAATATTTACGCCATTTAAAGATAGAGGATCACAGGTATTATCAAAAAGATTTGGTAAATCATTCACATATAGGGAAAACAGAGTGGGGCCTAATATACATCCTTGTTTAACACCTACTTTTGAGGTAAAAAAAATGTTATTCCACCCTGGAATTTAACAGAGAAGAGGACCTCCTTGTACATATCTTTAATAATATTTTGGAACTGGCCTTTAACATTATATTTCAACAATTTATATAACATGGCACTTCTGTTTACGGTATCAAATGCCCTTTTAAAATCTATAAAACAGGCATACATCTTTTTAGATCATTTAAAGGTCTTATCAATAATAATTTTTAAAGTTAAAACATGGTCACTAGTTCTACAACCCCTTTTAAATCCTATTTGCTCTTTACATGTTATATTGTTTNTACATAAATACTTTTCTAAACGGTTACAAAGAATTTTAACAAAAAACTTCCCGATACAACTAGAAATTGCAATACCCCTATAGTTTAATGGGTCAGTGAAACACCCACCTTTGAAAATAGGCTTGATATATTTTTCTCTCCACTTAGAAGGGTATTTACCAATTTTAAATATCATATTAAAAAGCTTAACAAATAAATCAATTTTTAAACTGCAAGCCGATTTTAACATTTCACTGGAAATACCATCTGAACCACATAATTTCTTATTTTTCAAAGATTTCATAGCTAGCACCACCTCATCCACTTCAATATATTTGTTCAGAAGCTCATAATCAGAATTCTGAAAGGCAGGATAGGGAGCATCTGATAGATTATGATAGTTATTAGTATGATTTACATTCATAAGTTTTTTAAAATATTCAAACCATTCAGAATGCATAATGTTTGAACTGGGATCTTTACATTTTTTTTTCTTCAAATTATTTAAAACATTCCAGAATTCCACTGGGTTTTTCTCTGAAGAATCCAGGATTTTAGTTAACATTTCATGTCTAAATGCCTATATTTTTTTCGAATCAATTTGTTCAATTCTTTTTTCTTGGCAAACACAAGACTATGCAAAGATGTATTCCATGGTTCGCTACAAAGCCTTCTACTTAAGCTTTTAAGTGATGAGACATAAATGCGCATATGCAGAAAATAAATTGACAGTGACGTCGGTATTTTGTTATGAAAAACGGGGTCGACGATGGTCGTTATATAATGCAGTTGGAATTGTATTAGATGAATCAGAATAAAACAGACAAGACGTTTGTAGCTAAATAATTATATAAAGTATAGTAAGTTTGAAATTATAATCGTGTTGTATACGAGACTATGTTATGTAAATAACATATTTTTATACACAACTGTGTCAAGGTCAATAAAAGTAAAAAAGGGTATATACTGTATTGATTGGTAATGTAATGGGATAAAGAAAAAAAAATTCAAAAAAATAATAAATAAACAAAATAAATAAACAAAACAAATGGTATCAAAAATTCGTTCCAAATGGTAGTATGTCCTCTGGCAGGGTAAGACCAATTGCTCAATGCGTGGCATTCGTCACATTGCCAATAAAAAGTCTGATATTAAGGCAAGGTCAGTGTTTGTCGGTTCTCTAATAAACTCTGGATCTACTATTAACACTTCTTACAGTTTCTAAAACCTAATAAGACATAGGTTTTTTTTTTAGAATTAAACGCGACATAGAAATTGCTATTTAATACAATATCATGTACATAGACATGACAATATCTATTGTAATCTGCTTAAATGTCTACCCTCATTCTCTATTCCCAATATTTCTTAAAAACATTGTTACGAACTGTCAACCCATGGTAACGGCCATAAAACTTATATATTGGCAATTGTAATAGCTTTGGTGTGTTAGTTTTTGAGAAGTTACCAGAATCACTGTTCAAACGGGATACAAAGATATGGAATAAATGTAAATGAGACTACAAAACAAATGTGAAATCGTAAAAGAATAATGGACATTTCGCTAGGAACAATTCATTTGAGTTCCATTACAAAAACTATTGTAATAAAAATAAACTTATATATCAAATAGAACAGCGAATTAATTAACATAGCTAAAAGATAGAACCGAAGCAGAGGAAGATCTATGTAATTTTTCTTAATTATATGTGTCTTGCTTTGATGAACTATAAGTTTTCGAACTACTAGTAATTGAAGACAATATAAAAACGTCATGACGAAATATGAAAAGCATTCATTTTTAAAATATTTAAATTTCAATTCACAAAGATTTATATAGTTTTTGGCTTTATATATCAGATTTAACAGACTAGTTTTCGACGGCACCTAGAGAACAGTCAGAACGACAACGGTTAATTTTTATGGCTAAACCATGCTTCGTCACAGGCTAATGAGGGTTTCATCATGATAGATAGAAACGGAATGCGAAAAGTCTAACCAAGTTACAAAGGGCCTCAATAAGATGATGATCCTTATAATACCATGCATTTTGGATTTGTGTGTTTTTCTAATTGTTGCCTCAGTATTGATCTTGAAATGCACTGACCAAAACTGCGACCAAAAATTCGAAAATTTGTGTTGATACTTTAATTTTCTTCCATGCTAAATAATTATGTATAGTCAATTCACAGCATTAAACACAAACAATATTTCTCGTAGAAACAACTCTCCCGCAAGATATGCAAAACTTGGCGTCAAACATAATCTTGTACAAATTATTCAATTATCACATGCTTTGATAACTGTACGAGGAAGACCAAAGTGTTTTGATTTCATAACACAAGTCTAACCTTGCCAGAATTGTTAATTACTATACATCATCATAGACGGCAAAGACAAAAACATTGTAATTTCTTACCGAGGGTTACATTTACTATTGTATGAAGTAGGAATGAAATGTCATGTTTCTATTTAATACATAGGATTTTTGTTTCTTTAGAATAGTAAGTTGATGCATGCCTTTAATTTTCTTTGTATGATATAATTACAGTCATTAACGCCTGAATTATCTTGTAGAGAAAGCAAAATGAGCTCCTTGATTACAAACAATTTGTCTAAGTATCAACAGATGTATATGGGGTGAAGAATGTTTAATCCATAGACATCAGTTTTTGCTCATACAGAATGTAATGATGACAATTTGTCTTAATGTTACTTGTTTTGTGCAAAACAAAGAGAATTTAATTGTTGGCAAACCTGTTATCTTGGCAAAAAGGGAAATCCTGCCATCGTAAAATTATAATTATTTTATTCAATATTGTATGCAGTTGTACCACTCGAATTTACTTACGTTCCATTGTCTTATTCGAAGAACGATTGCGATAGGGTGAATGTCAGTATGATTATGTTCTAGAATAATTTGAATTCACGATTGGGCACAGGGTTAACAAGGCTGCAGCCAAAATGTCTGCATTTTTCTTAACGTGTGTCACTTGATAACACAGCAACACTCATATACGTTGTTGCGTCAATGGAAAAGAAAGGAAACTGATGCATTTCTTCCGAAACAAAAGCATATGAAAAGTTCCAAAGCTGTAATGTACAATGAACGACATGAATTGTAAATATGGATGTTACAACATTCAATAATTAATTTTTATCCTACCAATAATGCAAGTTGTTGCTAAATTGTTCTAAGAAAAAATTGACCTACTAGTTCAGGCTGAGCTGTAAAAGTTTTGACAGTCGCATTTATAAATTATTTCTTGCCTTACAATTTATTGCTATGTATGATTAAACTGCATTCACAACACTCACTTTTTCAAAAAAGAAGTCATCTAATTACTGCATATTATTGGGCAATACCAGTTTAAACAACTGTTAATTTGAAAACATCAAATCTGGTTAGCCTTATGACATCCATTTGTATTTTATCAATTATTCATTTTTTACCTCAGCTATGATATATCGCTTATGTTATTAATTCATTGATACAGATCATTGGACATAAAAGAATATCAACAAAAATTTTGTCAATGCATTTAGAAATGTTACAATAGAACTAAGTATGTTCTATTGTAAAATTTCTAAATGCATTCACTAATGCTACAATACATCATTAATGAAAGTAGGTGGAACAATTCCTTTACAGTTTCATTGTAATATAACAGCAAAACAAACAAAATGGGACTGCTTAAATGTTTCATCTATACCAAATGAATTGTAATGTAGACAAAGCAAAAGACAATCAATTAGCTAATTTTGGCTTTCTTATTTAGATCACATTGGTTGTTTGTTTTCTATCAGATTTTACACATATTTCGGTATATGGATTTCCAAATGTTTTGATGTGATCTGCACTAAGAGACAAAAGTTGTCGAAATGCGCATATGCAGAAATTAAATTTACAGTAACTTCGGTATTTTGTTTTGTATAACGTATACAGTAGTGATATTCCAGAATACCAGCTAAATCTTTTGGAATACAATATGTCAGAAGCCTATAGTCTCAGGCAAATGGGCCAGGAGTAAGACCGTTTGTGTATTCCGCTCTGCCAACCGGCCATGTGTAAACTTCTGTCCAAATACAAAGGCGATGATCTAGAAGAAGTACTCAAGAAATGAACTGATGAGATTGAAACATTACTTGGAACAGTTTACAAGTCAACAAATATGATTGCGACAAAAAAAAAATACTAAAAGAAAAAAGAAAAAAGAATGATGTTATAATAAAATGTTTTTAAATGAATCATTCTTCCAAATATATTTATGAAGAAATTGTTAATTTAGAGGAGATTATCCCACAATGTCTGTATGGTATATTTTGTAGTCTTCGTTAGCCAGCGATACAACCTTTCTGAAACCGTTAATGAATAAAACTAAAGGCTCAGAAACTGAGTCTGTATATTGCTCATCCTCACCTCATGACTATGCTGATGACCAAAATGTTTTCCAATAGTGTCTAATGTTAAGCTATCATCTACACTATCAGTCTTGTTTTTGTCAAATCCAGTCGACATAAGCAATCTTTGTAAAGGAACCTCCACACCTTATTCAAATACAGTTAATTTAAATTTGCTTCAATGGCTAGAGTAGATGAGGAAAATAATGATTATTCTCAATATTGAATTGTGTTCAGTGCTGGCTCCAATTTTTTGTAAGGTTGAAAAGAAATGTGCAGTCTTTTTAAGGCCCTCCCATACATAATTCCTGTTTTGCTTCAGTGGTTTCAGAGATGAAAAAGGGATTTTCCCAATCTAATTAAAATTAGGTCTACCAATTGTTCTTTACAGTCACTACATAGTAGAACTAACAACATCCCATTTTACTTTCAGTCCTGTGACCTTTGACATCAACCAATCAGAATCCAGTCTACATGATTTTGCAGACATTAATATTTATGATAAAAGCCGAGGACTTCAAATGAATTATCAAAACAGAAAGTAAAATGGGATTTTGTTAGATCTTCTATTCAGTGACTATAGGGAATAATTGGTAGATCTAATTTTAATTAAATCGTGATTTTCCCATATGGTTCGATATTAATCTATATTCAGTGTTAGGGTCATGTTTATTGTCTGGGCTGAATGAAATGAGCAATGTTTGTGAATAACCTTCATGCATAATTCCAGTAGTTTCGTTGAATTTACTTCAGTGATTTATAAGGAGGTGAAATACCTAAGCTGCATGGTGAACTGTAAATTTCGTTGTGCTGTACACGTGTTTCAAAGAGTAATATCTCATGAAGATTTAATTTTCCCATTAGGACAATATTAAACTATGTTCCGCACCAGTTTTTACTAGCCGGAACAGATTGAGCAGTTGTTTGTGATCGACCTTCCAGACACCATTACTGTATAGTTTGGTTGACTTTGCCTCAGAGCTTTAAGAGGAGACGATGGAAATGTAAAAAGCTAATGGACGACGAACACAAAACGATGGAAATAGCTCACACTGATCCTTTGGGTCAGGTGAGCTAAAAAGATTGAAATAATATTCTGAATGACAATGTTTTGAATTTCGAGAATGAAAAACTTGAAATATTACTGCTAGAATATAGTTTTGGACAAAATACATTCAAATTGTTTATCCATGTACCGCAAGTCATTCCTAATATTAAAAACTACGTAGTTGAAAATATTGCAATAAGCCACAGTTTGTATCGGATCGTGTTTTTCAGATCTGATAACAACCATTTATGTGTAAAGCAATGTTTTGGAACATGACAAACATCAGCTCCCTACAAAGGACCATCATCTTGATGGAAATAAAAATAAGGAAATGAAAACCTTCTCAGAAATCCTTTTCTGTATGTTTGTTAAGTATGTAGTTTCGGCTGTAAAATAGTTTTGTGACATGTTTCTTGATAGTCTTAAACAGAAACACCAGCAAAATAGGTAACAATAAAATAAACTTCACACATAGTAAAAGATATGTTCACAAATATAGGCATTTCAACGGTGTGAATTTGAATTTTTGAATTTTGAATTTGAATTTTTGGTATACAGGTAAGAAAAATAAACTGGGAGAATGGTGAATAATATGTAAATAATGTTAATTAAATTTACCTGTAATTAGACCTACAGTGAATCCAGTATTAATTTTAAGTTTCATAGTTTACATTTATTACTGTATAACAATAATAAAGGCTTACAATTATATTCATTGTGAATTGAATGCTGTATGGAAAAAGGAATAGCGAAGAAAATATCTTACGGATGATGTTAATTTTCTTTAATGGATGTTGTATAATTTGTTTTTTGTTGTTGTTATTTTGGTATACAAGTTTTTTTTCAGTCTCCTTCAACTTAAACTATACATCTCGCAAGCTTGCATATCATTCTAAAGCACTTGTATCATACAAAGTAAAAATAATGTCTAAACATCTCAAACATAGCAACCAAACAAATTACTTGTTTCATACAAAGCATATGTATATATCTATCAAGCACACATTAATACCCTACAAAAGTCGAATTTCGATGTGTAGTAGGGATTTTGTTTGGTCTGCGTAGCCCTGGACGATGAGTTGGCTCTGTACTAATCTGAGCTACGAGTTGACAGTCTGTTGTAACTGGAGAACCGTGGCTCTTATTGTCCTTGTGTTGATTTTTTAAAGTTACGGACCATAGTCCACTAAGTAAAAATATATAAAAGGGACCTATAGGGTTTCGGTTCCGCGGCCAAGTCTGCTGTTGATGTCGCGGTATTTACGCAGAGTTAAATAAAATTGTTATAATTTTTAACATTAAATTTCAAAATTCTGATTTTAAGAAACTAAATTCATGGTAACTTCGGTATTTTGTTATTTATACACATGTGCAAATAAAGTGACCAAGGATCACATGTATTTGAGAGATATAGGTTCACATCTGGGTGTGTCTCCGCGGAAGAAAAAAAAACTATATTTTATGATAAAAATAACAAAAATAATGTTCATAATATATTAATCAAAATATGTCTTCAAATATGTAAAAGAAAGAAAAATTAATCTATTGTATTAGAACTTTGATCTTTTTGAAGTTAAACAACAGCTTGTTCCACTCAGATATACAGAGAAACAAAACGAAAGTATAGATATACTTTTATTTTTTGTCTCATTTTTGACCGTATCATGCAAATTTTGCTCAAAATGATACAAAGCGGTTGTACGGTGTGATCAACGGCAAGGCGATATGAAAAACTGAAAATCATATAATTTTGAATATCCACTTACATTAAACTATCTTTTCGCAGATGGATTGACATTTTTTTTTTAAATTTAAAGCTTCTAAGGTCTTTTTTCTCTTTATGAGAAAAAGGCTTATCACCAACAGTATATTCACACTTTTATCAATTATTATAATTTATGGTTATTAATTTAGAAGAATCAATATAAAAGAAAAAAATTATATTACTATTTTAAAACTTTTATTTAATTAATAGTAATTCAGAAATTTATTAGAAAAAAACATTCTGTTATTTTATCAAAAAAAAAAAAATAAATAAAAAAAATAATTTTCTCTTCATCCAGGTCTCACTACGCTCTGCCAATATTAACCATTTTGATTGCTATAAAAAACATCAGGCTCAGCTTTTGATTGACACAAGTGGGAGAAACGTGAATCAGAAAATTAGAAAGTGGGAGAAACGTGAACAAACCATTTCAACTCCATACAATGTGGATCATATTTCATTTTTTACAGTTAAACTTATTTAAATGTTTGTGCCTTCTCGTTTCCTGTTATTTACAGAACGAGTAATAAAATTTCTATTCAGTACTACCAACGCGATTCTTAGAACGTCAATCACGCTGTGACTAACTAGACAGGAAAAAAACAACTTTTTCCAACAAAATGTATGACGAGCATTATTTAGAAATTGTATTTCATAATTGAAGAATAAATCATTACTGAACAACGGCAGTAGAATACCTAAGGAACAAAGCACAATATTATATAAATCAAAGTCCAAAGACAAGGCAAACTGAACTGATATCATAAAATTATGTTTGCGAACATTTAAGTTAGTTCTAATTGTTGATAATATAGAATTTCAATATAAATTTTCATCTGATTTTGTTTTAATAATTGCAAGGTGGAACTAACCATACGAAATTAGAACATTAATTTTAAGTGAACTGCGACCAAGGTTAGCGCTGACACGTTCGGCACAAATAGGTTAGCAAAGTATTCACGTGCTCAACAAAACTCTTTCAAAGTTGTTGTATACAATCATTTTTATTGGTAGCAAATTATGTATACAACCAATCGTGTTTTCTGACCATAACAATGACCAAATAAGGAAATGGAATTTACGTTTTACTTCCAATAGTAAAACAAAAGCACGTACAGTACTACCGTATAGAAATAATCCATACAAATGGAAAAATAGTGGTAAAAATGTTGCTAGAAAAAAAATCAACCGAGATATTGGCTGATTCATGGTGTTGAGGGTAAATCCCCTATTTTTTTCTTGAAAGTTTTATTCATTTCTTACAGAAATGTGGCAAAATCTCTCAGTCTTCTTGAACTCAGTTGCAGCACCCCCTTTTTATTCTGGATCTGTCGGTTGAATGAGAGTTTCATATGTAATATTGGAAAAATCCTGGTGCGATTAAGGTGCTTGTATATTGTTGATATAATATACAGTTGCAAAAGTTTTTTAAATAAAATATTTACTCAGAAAAAGGTGAATAATCTTTTCTTGATTTTCCCCACTCAATTTCGTGTAGAATTTAGGCAAAAATTGATAAGAAACGGCAAAAAAAAAATCGACTAGAACTCCCCCCTTTTTTTTGTAACCCCGATGGGACCAACTTTTTTTAAGGTTGGCTCTGTCGGTAAATATTGGCTATGGGATAGCTCAAATATTTATATATTCTGTATGACTGTAAAATCCAACTAGATCTTGTAGTTTGTTTTCAGACATAGCTGGTATTAGGGAAAGTCTTACATCCTACGCGTACGCCAATGAACTGTATTTTAATGATATTGCAATTCCTGGATATCAAAAAAGTTTTTAAATTAAGGAAGCAGTTTTCAGCGGGATTCTGATCTCGGGAATATGTTGGTGGATAGGCATATTCCATTTCTCTGCCCCTCCCCCAAAAAATAAATAAAAAAAATTGAAATCACAAAAGAACTTGTTCTGCTTGTTTGTGGCATCTTGTATATATTTATCTACTAAATATTACTAAATCACGGAAGAATATCAGGTCGACCATAGCTGTCTACGTATTTCAATTGATAAATTCTGAGGTAAGACTTGTCCGCGTATTTCTGAATAAAGTGTAATGGAATCTTTTTCTCCTTCGCGTTTGTATATTAGTAGTAGGAGTGGACAGATATTAAAATCAGTTAAACATGGTGAAATGGGAAAATGCAAGTTCAACAACTATTATACAATTATGGTCTTTTGTAGAGGTCGATATGAGTTTTAATAGACCTAAAAATTAATATTGACCGACGCCGGAGGCGGGGGTTAATATTAGGATTTTTAGGTCTATTAAAACTCATATCGACCGATACAGAAGACCATAATTGTTTTATTACATACTAATAACATGCACCATCTTACTTGGTAATTGTAGGGGTTTTCAACGATTTTTTTTTCAGGATAACATATCTTGTGAAATTGTCATTGGTAGCTGTACATTTGTACTTACTTTTCAGTGTGCTTTCTGATCTATTCATACAAAGATTCATGCATCAAGAAGCTATCAGTACATTATTTTAGGTTCATGACATTTTTAATTGATTTATATATATGTACAAAAATAACATGTAATATGTACTGTACATGAAACATGTAAAGAAAATCAGTCGATTCTGTACCATGTACAAGTCTTCCCCTCCCCCCCCCAAAGTTTTGATTTTTCCATGTAATAAA
>MJUU01056182.1:129695-139845 GCA_002080025.1 Modiolus philippinarum
TTTTTTGGAATTCTACCTAGCAACCATATCTTTTTGGTGTTTTACAGTTACGATGATTAATTTAGTTTCAAAAACACTTGTCTTTTTTCACTAGGGGAGGGGTCCAAAAAGAGGGAGCGGGGGGATCGCAATTTTAATTGGCTGTTTTTCATTTGTTGATGTTAAAATAATCCCAAACAATTTTATGCAAATTTTTATCAATACAGTCATCACATTTGCTTTATTTTATATTAGAACAAATTAGAACATAGAAATATCTTTAATACTAGACACATTTGCTTTAAACCATTTCCAAATGACAGAACATTAATATCAAGACATTTCATACACAACACATTTTGTATTTTCAAGTACATTAAAATAGGACATGGAGATATAGATTTTTCATATTCCATACCAAAATAGAAGTAATAGAAATTTAGATTTTCCATATTTGTCATATTTGCTTTAGTCCATATTACCAAAACGGAACATGTAAATAGAATTTTTTCAAAGATGTATCCTCTCTATATTTTTAAGTTATGGTGTCCCTTGTTCTTGAGAGAAATCGTAAATAAGTACAGTATCATACTTTCAAATTCAATATTTTTTGGTAATGAGTACTTCTTTTTTTACTACTTTTGGATTATGGCTTTCCATCTTGTTTGATTTTAATGCTGCTGATGATAGGTTACTCTTTGAAACACGTGTACAGCATATCGAAAGTTACTGTTGTAATTCAACTTGGGTATTTATTGTATTTTGGCATTCTAGCCATTCTGTTTATTATGCCCACATCTCACTATTTAATTATGCCAAGTTTTTGTTGTAATTGACTCGATGGGTAACATGTGGATTTTACATATTATAATCGTCTTTTATGAATTATTTTGTCGGGCAATGGATGACAGCGGTTGTAAGAACACTTCGATGTTAATCGAATTCTTTTGACGATCCAACTTTCCATGAGTAAAAACAACATAAATGTATTGTTGTTCGACATTTAGCAGTTGGGTGCTAAGGGCCGTCTTGAACATACTATTGTGGTCATCATGGTGACTTCAAGATGAAGAACAACAATAAAGCTGTAACAACAACTCTGGTGTAGCTTACGTATGTTTAATACTGAAGGGGTTGTACAAAAGTAGGGGACGACTACGAACAAAAGATAGAGCTATGTCCAAATACCGAATCAATAAAATATTAAGAATAATATAACATCTCCCTTTCTTTCTTATGAAAAACTTTAAAACAGTCTCTATGAAAGTTTAAATTGTGTGGTCTTTAAAAGTCTGTGAATTAAATTGCTTGTTTTTTTACAGTTTGTAAATTTGTAATTTCACGCAAACTTTAAAGTTCTTTTCTAAGCACTAAATAAATGAAAAGCTCCTATGCTTATAAAAAATGAAAATTTAAGTCATACTATTTAGAAAAATTTCACATTTACAAGTCACTCATATTTTTTGGGCTTTTTTACACGTCTTTCGGATCTGGTGACAACAACTGAATCATTGTTTTCTTTGGCTACGCTGACTTTTTATTGTCACTTAATGAGTAATTTGACTTGTTTTCAATGGGCGCATTGTCATCTGCTCCTCACTTATGAAATTGGCGTTTGAAATATCTTGGTCATAGTTCTTTGATGCTTCAGTTGTAGAAATGCACAAGTAATTACGATTTTTGCGGCACTGTCTTTGGTTTTCCTGATTATCACTCTGAATGACATAAGATCGTAGTTTTTCATAATGTTTTACAACAGTCCTGGTATCCAATGTTTTACATCCGGTAAAGGTGTCATTCGGATAGCACTTTCAGTGGCCAAGGGTAGCAGTTCTTTTACACCTCTACGCTTGTCGTAATAAAACTTTTGATTTTCTTTCTCACGATCAAAGTGTATCTTAACAGAAAGCGGGTTGTGAATAATCGGTTTCAATACATCTTTAGATGCTGATAGAGAGTTTCTTGGTCTTCTACCCATTAGAAGCTGTGAAGGCGATAAATCAATACCTTCTAATGGCGTAGTCCTACAGTCTAGCAAACTCAATTGTTTGTCATCAGATTTCTTCCAAAGATTTTTCACAGTTTGAATCGCCCGTTCAGCTTCTCCATTTGCACTCTGGAATTGCGGACTAGATGTTGCATGATCGATTCCTACTTCTCGACAGAACTTTCTTAACTCCGATGAAGTGAACTGAGGTCCAATATCCGACCTTAATCTAGAAGGGATTCCATGTGTTTCAAAGACATATTTTTAGGCATTGATGATTGATGTCGTATTTGCCGAATTCAACGGCAAAAAATCGATGTATTTAGAATAATAGTCCACAGTAAGCATATAGCTTTTACTCTGAAAGTCAAACAAATCACATCCAACTAAATTGAACGGTAAGTCTGGAGTTGATGTCGGTCTTAGTGGCTTGACAGATTGCTGATTTTTGATATGAAGAACAAAGAGCAAAGTTTTCTATGTATTTTTCGATTTCAGTGTTCATGCATGGCCTGAACATTACTCACGTGCAAGTTTCTTGCAATTTGTCATACCAAGATGAGATTTCTGTATAAGCTTCAACATAATTTCACGCAAACTGGGCGGAATAACTATTCTAAGTCCTTTATGGCACGCGATAGTAACAAAAATGCGGTATACCTAGTATTTCGAACGAAAACTAAGGGTTTTCGTGCGAAATACTAGGTATGGCCGCACGTTAACTTGGGGTTTCCAATCGGTATACATAGTAATTCGCGGAAAACCCTACTTTCCGATTGAAATTGAACGGAAACTAGGGGTTTCCGACGAAAACCCATAGCTTCCGATCGGTTTCGAAATTCGAGTTTAAACCGAAAACGCCATTCATAGTTTTAGCTAATGAGAAGCGAGAAACGGAAATCGCTATTTGATATTTAACGTTCGTCCAATCAGAAACGGAAAGTGGTAATCAGACTCTTTTGAGAGGATATCATAAAGTAAAATTTTCAAAACACTTTATTGTTTTTGTCATTAACTAGTCCAATGAATCTTCTGACTCCCTCCTTATTCTGAGGAGCAGGTATTTCAACAATTGCTCTCACTTTAGCAGGATCGGGACGCAAGCCTTTGTCAGTTCTTACGTGTCCCATGTACGCTACTTCCGACTTCCGTACACAACACTTGTCAAAGTTCAGACACAGATTGTGATTAGTTGCACGTTCAACAACTTGTTTCAGAATTTTATCATGTTCTTCTATGCGATAAGAATGTCATCAATGATTGCAGTGGCACCTGTAATACCTTCCAACATCTGATCCATTATACCTTGATAAATTTCTGATGCACATTTAATTCTGAAAGGTAATCGTAACCACCTATACCGGCCTATAGGCGTGTTAAATGTAGTCAAGAAAGATGACGACTCTTCTAGTCGAATTTGTAAAAATCCAGATTTGGCGTCTTATACTGAGAATACCTTCGCATTCAGTATCAATGGAATGACATCCTCGACGGTTTTCATCGGATAGTTTTCTCTTTGGATTACTTCATTAAGATCTTTAGGCTCTATGCATATTCTCACTTTATCATTACGGACGGCAACAACCACAGAGTTGACCCACTCTGTCGGTTCTTCAGCAATTGCTTTATCTTCAATATCTGCAGGTAGTCGCCAGGGTGGATGCACTACGCTTTTTGCATTTTCTTTCATTTTGATTCGATATTCACCTGGTAGTGTCCCTGATGTCTTTATCAATTCTGGAAAGTCTCGTGACAATTCATTTGGGGTTTCTATTTCATCAATTGCATCAATCCTTTTAACTAACTGGAGATTTTCAGCGAAGTCACCACTAATAATATTGTCTCGTTCAATGTCAACTATTTGAAATGTTTCTTACAACTCAAAATCTTTATATTTCACGGGTAGTTTGGTAGTTTGATTTTACCAATTTGCTTAATTGTATGTCCTGTGTATGATTTCAAAATCTTTCGTGAACCTGTGAAGTTCCGTTTCTAATTGGCTGAACTTTTAATTTCCATTTGTGATTGCAGTTCTACCTCATTGGGTAAAATAACAATGTGTGTTTTCCAATTATACAAAAAAGCTGTTTTGAGAACGCCATTTTATTCTTGATTTAAACTCCTACATTTGTATTTCCGATCGGAAACTGCAGTTTTCGTACGAAATACCGGGCATTCGAGCAAAAATAGGTATTCCGATTGGAAACTACAGTATTCGTGCGATATTCTAGTTATTCCGAATTTTTGTGACTAGTGCATGATAGCTAAGGCTAACATGCTACTCATTAAACAACCATCCTGTCAGTTAATAATTAATGCTAATTAGCAAGGAGTCGTTTTATTTTAAAAAGGGATAAATAGTATGGAGTTTAAAGTTAGTTAAATATTTAAGAAAGATTTATTTACTGTTGACATTTTCTTTTTAAAAGAAGATTTTCGGATTTCTATTACATTGAAATATTGTCGTTCAATTCATGAAAATAGCTCTTTTATGTAGGAGGAAAACTATATGGTTAGAGTTTAACTACAATACAAATGCAGTACAAACAAATGAAGACAGATACTATGTTTAAACGGTTATCGGGACAAAAAGAAAAGAGAAAAGTCAATATTTATTAATATAAACGTCGTTCTCTGACAGTTACTATTATATAATAAATTGTTCCTGGCTACACTCAGCTTACATTTATTCTTAGTCCTTGAAATAAGAAAGTTACTTTTTTTTCTAGGGCAATTATAGTATTGTTTGTTCGTTTGTTTGGTTTTTGTTTTTTTTTATTGTTTTTTGTTTTCGTTTTTGTTTTTTGTTTTTGGTTAATTGTCATGTATAATACACCAAGCTGAGAGCCGACGGAAAGGAAATAGAATGCCATTGTAAGACATGTTGGAAATCAGTTTGTAGCTTTTAAGTCAATCTTCATACAACCTGAGATTTTTCGGCCATCTTCTGTCATCTTCTTTGCATTGAATATTTACTTGTCATTATTAAAATATTCAATCAAATTTAGTTTTAAAGTCGAAGCATTGGCGTGCTTCTTTGACTGAAGAAACCCCCGTAGAACTGCTGAGCAAGATATCTTCATCAGAAAAATACTTTACAAAGACGAATTTTTAGCGCTTTTGTTCACATCATAATCAATATTCTCTTTTAATTATTCATGGAAATTAGTGGCAAAAAATGAACTGAAAATATGTAATTCCAGTATTTCCAAGGTAAAAAACCTTTTTGCAGAATTTCTTTTTAAATTTCTAATTAAAGCAAAAACTTTTATTACGAAAGATAACATAAATACAGTACTTTAAGAAAAACAGCGAACGTGGTATGCACATTATTCGTAATACTGAAAATTACTTTAAAAGTGCAAATTTAAAAAAGGATGTAATTCATCAAAAAGAAATTTGGTCGCGTAGTTGTTATCTAGTGAATAAAATTCCCCAAAATTTGCCTTATGAACATATTATGACAAGAAAAGCAATCTTTTAAATAACAAAAATACCGAAGTTACTGTTTATATATTTTCTGCATATGCGCATTTCGACAACTTATGTCTCATCAGTGCAGATAAAATCTAAACATTTGGAATCCATTAACCGAAATACGTGTAAAAGCTGATAGAGAACAAATTACCAAAAGGATCTAAATAGAAAAGCCAAAATTCAGCTAAGGACAGAGCTATGCACGAGGGAGATATTCCTTAGTTTTAAACAAAATTTTGTAAAATTTAGATATTGCAAGTTT
Organism: Modiolus philippinarum; assembly: GCA_002080025.1. Classification (NCBI taxonomy): domain Eukaryota; kingdom Metazoa; phylum Mollusca; class Bivalvia; order Mytilida; family Modiolidae; genus Modiolus; species Modiolus philippinarum. The sequence continues at coordinate 135,401 of MJUU01056182.1, forward strand.
AAATAAAATAAGTTTTCGGGTCAGCACCGAATTACTGATTACTGGGTTGGTGAATACCCTCGGGGACTAACAGTCCACCAGCAGAGGCATCGGGCCAGTGGTAATAAATAACAAAAATACCGAAGTTACTGTTAATTTATTTTCTGCATATGCGCATTTCGACAACTTATGTCTCATCAGTGCAGATAAAATCAAAACATTTGGAAGTCCATTAACCAAAAACGTGTAAAAGCTGATAGAAAACAGATTACCAAAAGGATCTAAATAGAAAAGACAAAATGCAGCTAAGGACAGAGCTATGCATGAGGGAGATACTCCTTAGTTTTAAACAAAATTTTGTAAAATTTAGATATTGCAAGTTTAAATAAAATCGGTTTTCGGGTCAGCACCGAAGTACTGACTACTGGGCTGGAAATCTTGGCTAAGCAGGAATTTTAAAATATTTTTTTAATTCTACAAAAATTGAGATTAAACTGTAAAAGATTAATTTATTAATACTGGTTAGGACCAATGTACAATGTACAAGCAAACTTTCTAAAATGCAAAATAAAGGTGGAGGAGAGTAAATTAAGCTGCACCGAAGTACTGACTACTTGGTAAGTGAATACCCTCGGGGACTAACAGTCCACCAGCAGAGGCATCGGCCCAGTGGTAATAAATAACAAAAATACCGAAGTTACTGTTAATTCATTTTCTGCATATGCGCATTTCAAAAGTCTCGAGAATTTATTCTGGACTGGTTATGGTAAATAGATGAACTGATTAAAATTATAAATTATTTTCAAATTATGTGAGAAATGTTATGCCAGTCTCAGATTTTTCGAAAATTGGTATAAAAAATCTGGATAACTTTTAAATTGAGTTCACTTTAATATGAAATGTTGAATTTATTCAACTCTGTACATGTATCTAGGAAATGCATTTCATGACAAAACAATACGATCAAATTAGGTTATAGTCGAGCGTTTGTCGGGGTAATTGTTCGAAAATTTACATATAGTATGCATTTCAAAACTACCGTCTCATTCGATCATTAAAAAGGTCTTTAATATATATCAGTCCCTTGTGGAAAAGTTTGAATAGTCAGTCCTTACCCTAATTTAAGGATGGTCACTCCTCAGGTTTTTGAAACTGTAACGAACTTTCGGAATTCTCTAATTTTATCCATCATGATGGATTAGAACATTTTGCACAATGACCCCCACTTTTCTTTTCAAAATATGATTGTATACTTCTTCAAAAGACTTTTGACAAAATTTGATGAGATTCTTGATACTCCATCATTGCACTTTAAAGGTTAATTCCTTTAATGCAAAGTCAATGAAAAGTAAAGAGAAGTTCGTTTTCCCACCAAAATTTCAGGCGTTTAAATCACAAAAAGGAACACACTGACCTGTTAATATTTTTTGCTTAAAATGATTATGATCCATTTTCTAATAAATAAAAATATTAATCTTAAATCCTTGATATAATATACTTGAGGAGAGACCATCCTTAAAATACATTTGTTACTTAGTACTGGGATAAAAAATCTTTTTCACTGTCTACGATTGTTGTTAAATCTGCTGGACACTACCGCCATGGAAGGTGCGGCTTGGCCAAAACAGGTTTAACCTATAATTTCCTTTGAAATGCCTTGACCAAGTAAGGACAATTGCGATTGACACTTTTTCTTGTGGTCTTGCACTTGTCTTTTCCCGCTTGGAGTTCAGCTCTTGACACCTCTCTCGGTAATTCTGTTATTATCCTCATTTGTAGAGACTGTGTCATGTGCATTAACTCTTTATCCATTCTTCATGATTTTAAATGAGTTTGAAGAAGAGCGCGTCTTTAGTAAAGCCGATGAAGGGTGCGTTAAACCCCTCTTACCTTTCTCATTGACTAATCTGTAAACAAGATTGGTTTACTTTGAATGAGCTGGTTATCGCCATAGTTATTTGTTGTTTGAAGAACTTTAATAAGTATTATGTCACGTATCATTCATATTAATGTCTAGTGATTGTTCTCATATATATGCAGGAGATAACTGGCAGCAAAATGTGACGAATATTTAAAAATATCAACATGGTCTTATAAAGCCGCTGTCCCTGTACGATATTTTTATTTGACGTAACAGTCCTTTATAGGACATTTTTAATGCTAAACCTCAGCCATTAATCTCGTTAAGCTGCAATTTTCATATGAATGAAAATCAACAATTCAGACAATTCAGACAATGGACTTAAACATTTTTGGTAGGGCATCAAATGATGGGGAAGGCAAGGCAGTTCTGACAATGAAGTTGAACGAAGAAAAAAAACAAACAAATCATAATTTATGTACCCTTGAATGTGATTGTTAAAATGATAAGTGAAATGTACCTTAAAAGGGAACTGTATATAAATCCCCTGTAGTATATATATAAATTTGTATTTAAAATATATTTGAAAATGGGGAATAAAAGATGATATATTTATATATTTTCTGGTACAAGACCTATCACCACCCATCTAACTTCTACTATAGTTTTCATAACGTGCAAAAATTGTATATCGATGGATATCAACTAGAGTTATGTAATTTCAAAATATAATAAACGAGCCTTAGGCGAGTTATTATATTTTAAATTACATAAGGAGAGTTGATATCCAGCGATATACAATTTTTTCGAGTTGTTAAAACTATTTCTCTTATGATTTTCATAAAAAATGCAGTGATATTTAGTGCCATACTGCTGTTAACAACACCGTTACTAGGCAACGTTAATCACGACCACCAAGATTTCACTGTGGTCCAATAGAAACGTCGAAAAAATGATAACACATCATGAGTGATGTGCTATTACTTGTCGCTTGACCACTGAAATTCCAATGAAAGAGATGCAACTTGTTCATATCTACCCCAAGCTTCAAACTCGCGTTGTGTACCACAAATGACTATTCATGCAAGAAATAGGCAATAAGGATGAATCATAAGAGAAAGGTATATAACATATTGTCATATTTAAAAGAAAGAAATCCTTACCACCTGGATAATGATTTAATATTGTTATACTTTTTATGTTTTTTTGTTTGACATGTTTGTCTAGGTAAAAATTCAAATGTTTGATTGAGCCAATAAAATTCTGTTCTGTTCTGTTCCCTTCTATACTCTTAAGTACATTTTTGTATAAAAGTGAAAATGAGAAATTTGAAATCGATGAACTTCGGTTGAAGCAGTCCTAAACGTTTTTAACCTTATTTACCTGTTTGGAACTAAGATAATACAAGGTGTAGTTTCTTTGCTCAAGGTCAATATACTCGTAATACTTAACCTTTTTTTACAATTGCATTTGATCAGTCATTTGTTTTGGTCGGTAATGAGAACAATTGAGCGATATAAATTTTTGTTAAAATATAGTGTAATAGAAACATGCAATCTTTCTAGTGCAATAGCTAAAAAAGACCAAACCACATAATTTTTACCACAAAGTAAAAAAGGTCCTGTCTTGACCTCCTAAATTTTAAAAAAAAATTCTTATTTTTATTTCCCATTTGTTACAGTCTACGAGATGGTTTCGATGAGGGCCTTCAAAAATACTGTGATACTTGCTTTTCAAGAAGCGGTGTAAATGAATTGTAAATTTGGAAAAACTCCATAGATCTACTTGACATCTTAAACTCTAGATCATTATCACGCTGTAACAGCATTAAAACGTTCGACTTCTCCACACTTTACACTACTATTCCTAATGAACAACTAAAATCTCGACTGAAAGGTTTAATTCATAGATGTTTCTCACGTAAGAACGGCGAACGAAGATATATGTACATTGTTGTAGGTAGAGAACAAGCCTACCTTGTCAAAAACGACTCCGAATCGTAGAAAAAATATACAGAGGAAGAAGTGATTAAAATGTTAGAGTTTCTGATCGACAATATATTTGTCCAGTTTGGAGGACTTGTTTTTCAACAGACTATCGGAATTCCTATGGGCACAAACTGTGCGCCTCTCCTAGCCGATCTGTTTCTTCATTCTTATGAAGCTGAATTCATCGAAGGGCTTCTCCAAAATCAAGATAAAAAACTGGCCCAATCCTTCAATTTTAGCTTCCGTTATATAGATGATATTTTGTCGCTAAACAACCCTCGCTTTGGTGATTTTCTTCATTTGATCTATCCAAAAGAGCTCGAAATTAAGGATACCACAGACACTTCTACATCAGCCTCATTCCTTGACCTTCACCTTGAAAATGACAACAGAGGAAGGCTTCAAACTAAGCTGTACGACAAACGTGATGACTTCACCTTTCCAATAGTAACATTCCCTTTTCTTTGTAGCAACATCCCAGCAGCGCCTGCATATGGAGTTTACATCTCCCAGTTGATTCGCTATTCTAGAGCCTGTGTTCGATACAGTGACTTCCTTGATAGAGCCCGGTTGCTCACTAATAGGCTACTTCAACAAGGGTATGTTACCCAAAACTT